>JARJDS010017260.1:0-31878 GCA_030264155.1 Atheta pasadenae | reverse complement strand
GGTTCAAATCCACTTGTGGCAATTTAATATTAATATCAGAAATGCACAATGTAGGTAATGTGACTACTTGGTTGCATACCTTAACATTTTAAATGTTAATATCGCTACCATTTTGCTTTTTTCGTATTGGAAGTATGCAAAATATTGCTTTCAATTTCCGCAAGTTTTTCCGGAAGTTGTGTATTATTAGAATTCTTTTCCGCCAACGACTTAGCCTGAAATAACCTCAAAAAACAGCTGCCTGGCGCAAGACTGAGCATTTGTGAGCTTTTGCGCTTTCGGAACCTACTAGATTTGCATTTTTATTGCGGAAATATGAAAATCAAAGTGTACCGGAGTCAAATAACTCAAGCGCGCTTAATATTAGGCTAGTAATAGATTCACTAAGAGATCATTACCAACATAAGTCCAACTCAGTGTGTATTTTCAAGCCGAAAAGCTCAAAGCTCAAAATTTTTTGTCGAGTATCTGTTGTTCGGCGAGGTTTCGTCTTCAACTTCCGAGTCAAGCATTAAGATTTTTATAGCGACCATAACCGTTAGCGGATTCGGTTCGTAACAACGACACACACACGCACAACCCTTAAATTTCTTCAAGTGTAAAAAAGCGACGTAATACCCGTAATCTCTGGCTCGCCATCGGCGTCAGAGTCGTAACGCTTTTAATTATGATTTATGATTTGGCTCGTCATGAACAAACATAAAAACAACAAGGATTACATACAAGATTTTAGTTGGGTGTTAGGAATCACCATTTTTACGACTCAAGGGTTGTAAATTTTTGAAATTTTTTATATCTGAAATTTTATTTTGTTCATTTTTCTCCCAAAAAATTAATAAGAATTTAGCAAGTAGTCATTAATAATTTAAATATAAAAATAATTATTTTTAATATTTAAGGGTTGTAAATGCAAAAAATAGTTTTAATTTGTTCCATTTTACAATTTGTTGCATGACAGAACAATTAACGTTGATTACGTTGTTGTTACGGTGCTCAAAACCGATAAAGCCATTCGGTGTCAGTCTCCCTCGACAAAAGCTCACCGGGCGGTAAACGTGATTGTGGCGGAATGTAGGTGGTAGTAAAAGCGTCACGACATTGCAACCAAAAACTTTCCTTACTTTTGCAATTATAACCAAAACGAATCACTCATGAAAACATTGCATGCACAAAAATTGGCACACTGTGTTTTAATTCAACCCTTAAATGTTTTTCAACCCCTAGTTATTACTGTAAAATGTTGTAATAGAATTAAAAGCTCACAAAACCCAAAAAAAACAGAGTGTACAATTTCATTATTTTCTATCTTTGTTGATTCTGGAAAGGGGATGATGATAGGGTGTTTAAGAGATGGAGGGTAGCAAAATGAGGTTATATTACAAACCTGGAAAGTAGGTGGGGTTATGATCATAAGATTTATTTCGGAATAGAAATGATCTTTTAAGCGTCGTAGGTTTGGCATGAGGTGGCCGGGAATGTCGGGGATGATACACATAAAAAGGTAAATGGACCATACCGTAACATACGCGAACGGGCCTGGCACTGAGATTCAGATTCGTGCAGAATTTGGCGCGGCTAATGTGCGAACGTATGGCCAAAAGGACGCCCGAGCGGATATTACGTAGATATATTCCCGTATGAACGCCATCAACTCTTCCCCCCAACGCAGAACACCGAAAGCTTAATAGTGATGACTGTACGCGAACGTGCCGGTCTTAAACTACGTTCGAATTCAAGATGGCGCACGCAAAGAACCAAAAACACACAACCCAAACAACTTGGTGTTTATTTGGTTGCCTATATATTTTTTGTACATTTCCTACGCTATCGGTACGTACATTAAATTTTATTCAGACAATTAGAGTTTTAAAAACTTGCTGGTTATGTCGGTAATGTGGGTGATTTTATTTTCATACATATTCAATATGATCGACCCTTAAAAAGTTATCGGCTCGTAAAAGCTCGTTTACTTTGAAACCGGCTGCTGTGATAAGTGCGAGCTTTTTGGCACCTTTTTATTGTTCGCCACAAAGATTTGAGCCGCACTCAAATTTATTAAAAGCTCGCAGCGTATAAAATAAAACACGCCACCGTGTCGTTGTGTCCAAGAAAACAATACGAGCAATAAACAATATAATAAAAACGTTACGAGCTTTAATAACACACTATAAAAGCTTAAAGCTCGCTAAGACTTACCATGCTCGCGCCCGTTGTAATGCGACAGCACCGTGGTCGTTAATCCGTAATCTGAAATAGAATAAAAGTGAGGTTAATTAAATGTGATTTTATAATTCAACAAAGCTTTCAGTAATCTTTAGATTTATACTAAATAAAAAATTAATAAACAAAACTATTAGTTGATTATTTTATTTTTATTTATAAATTTTTGATAAAATAAAAAATATTTTTTTATATATTTGCGTTTCAATTTTCATTGCACAATGTACACAATAGAAATTTACATATTTGCATTAAAGATAGCACTCTAGTTAAAGTAAAACTCCACCCCTTCATGTCTCTTCCATTCTGTAGCCCGGCGCCTTCACTTGCTCAACATGGAAATATCTATCCGCGCTCCTTACGTTCATTACATTTTCTTTTCTCGTGTTACTTTATTTATTTTCTGCTTTGTTCGGAAGCTTATATTGTAAGTAACACTGAATGGCGGTGAAAATTGTCAATATCGTTTAATTGTGAGCGACAAAAATTAATTCCGATCAGCATCCGCGTCAATTTTCGTTAACGTAAATTCTCAATTCTTTTTTTTCGGCTTGAAAAAACCGACCTGGTTTAGATTTCCAAGATTTAAAATAACAGAGTGACGTCAATAAAAGAAAATCCCCTTTTGTGAATGGCATAGGATATACTCGTCCACGTCTAAGTATAAGTATAAGTATAGATGGCGCTGGGTTTGTGCAGCTTTAGGACGTTTGGGACATTGGGAAGTAAAGTATTCCATCGTTCCCGTCGGAATGTACGCAGCGACCATTGTGCGACAACGGCAACGAGTCGAAAGCTCCCAAAGGAAACACCTTCGGATTGCTACTTGCCACTTATCTTACTTTTTTTGGTTTTGCATTTAAATAAAATCCCACAAAAAAATTAAACAAAAACCAAAACAAAAAAATTACAATACAAACACTTTGTGTTATAAATTATAATATTTGTAATATAATAAAAGATTAAAACAAAATTTAAATAATGAATAAATTTAACGAATAGTTTTTCATTTGTTTGAAGCAAATTGATGGCAATTGTTTTCTAATATGTTACCATTGTAACCCTAACGAGCTTTTTGGCCGGTTTTGGGCAAAAGTTGGCGATGAAATTTAATATCCTCGCATTCTGCTCAATAAGCTTCGGCGACTGGCAACAATCAAATTTAATTATGGCAGCAGGTGGTAGTTAAAATCGACTCGAACACCAATTTTCCAAGTCGAAACTTTGCAGCTCACAGCGCCTGAACCTTTCGACTTTAGAGCTTTTACTACAATTCGCCACAAAACAAAATCTCAATAACGATCTCATACCGCGTAAGAACTTTAATCTTTAAGTTTTAAGTTTGCAAATGAAATTAATAAAAAATAAATCAATTTTTGAGCTTTTTTCGTCCTGGTATTGTTAATAAGTGTCTCGTTAAGCTTTTACAACTTCCTCTCGATAGAATTAATAATGCGTTCGTCGCTCATACAGCGCTTTTTTTTAATTAATATGCTAATTTGCTACTCATACTTCAAAGCGTATAAAATGTTTTAATTAGCTTTTTAATTGGACAAAAGTTGCACGAGTTAGCCATGATACGGACAAGCATACGGGTGTGCTTTATTTATTTATAAGCCGTAAAACGTTATAAGCACCCCGACGCACAACATATGAAAGGATAATAAAAAAATAACTTTTGTTTCGGAATTTTGTAATTAACTTTAAACATGGCTGAAATTGACGTAAATTACAAATATTAAATATTTTTTTATAACTACTTCTTTTGACAAAATAAAATGAACAATTTATTTTTATTTGAAAAAAAAACAAATGCAATTATGTGTAAGTAGGTGCTTATGCTTATTATTTGATTCTTTTGTTTTTGTTTTTGTCTTTGAGTAGGCGTTGCGCAGCAAAATAAAAAACAAAAGAACAAACGCCCATAATAACAAAGCATTCAACACGTTTGATGATTGCTTATGCATTTGTTTTCTTGTTTTTTTTTTATAACAACTACCCAAACAATTATATAAAACAGTATTTAAACCAAATTTATTATTTTTGTTAAATTAAAAAAAAAAAAATTAAGTTTGTTTTAATTGAATTTTTAAAACAGTATTGTTTCATTTCCACTTGCAGCTTCTGTTTTCAACAATAAAAAATTGAATTTTTCATTGAATTCAAAACAATTACATTCACACCCCTCACAATACGCAAAATTTTTCACTTCATTCTTAAGAAACATTTTCGTAGGCATAAAAAATCCTACCACTAGAAAAAAAAACACGAAGCCAAAAGAAGCTCCCGGCGCAAACAAAAAAAGATTAATGAACTTTTATTTTGTTCGCCAGACAGCGTCAACATCGCTTTGTGGCGCCCGCCACTGTTCTCAATGTTTTTCCCTTAAGTTTCGGGTTAATTAAAAAAGATGCGTGGTAAGAAACAATGGCAGCTACTTTATATTGGCGACGAAAGTAACGAAGTAACAAAACCAAACACTACCACACTTAAAATTCACACACTAACACACAAACATTTTTTTATTCCGTATTCCAATGCACTAAAACTGACTTTTTGTTTTGTTTTTTAATTGTTATTTTTTTACAAAAAAAAAACAACACTTTTTCTTTTTGTTTTTGTGGTGTTTTGTTTTGCGTGTTGGAATATAGAGTGGAGGCGCCGGGTATACGAACGTCAGTTACATGCTACACTTGAATATTTTCATAACTCAATGTTTTAAGAGCTTTTTGTGCGTTTTTTCCTAACAAAACAAGTCGCTGTGTACGACGACACATTACGGTCTTAACACTTTGCACTATACGAATCGATACAATTTTAAATTCAATCATGCAATATTCATTGCAAACTGCACTGAAGGACGAGCAGTGCGAATGTAGTGAAAATGTAGTGCACGTTTTGAAAATTCATGCGCTCCAAGAGTCTAACATAAAAATGTCATTTGCAATGACTCTTTATTATTAATGTCTTTATAATTCCTTCGGGAAGGGTGAATTTTTCATTTGGATTTTTCACTTGATGGTTTCCACGTTTCCGACTCAAGTATTAGCTTGTTTTTCCACCTAATTCAATTATTAAAACAATAACAACACGAGTTTTACTTTTAATGTTGCTGGTGACACTGTGTCACCTTAGTAAGTGTTCTTTATTGAATTATTTATTAAATAAATTAACTATATGTTAAATAACAGTCTGTGACTACAAAAAAAATTAAAACAAAGTTACGACTTCATCGTATCCGCCTTTCGGACATGTTAATGGGTCCCGAGCGCCATGATTTCCATTATTTTTTTTATTTGCAAGGTTTTTTTGTTTGGCGCTGCGTATTTTTTGTGTGGACAACTTTCAAACCAAACCGAATCGGACTGAACCAAACATTACTTGGTGAAAATAACAATAAATCGTTTTGTAAGGCGTGGTTTATTATTTAAAAGAATACGAGGTACGAATAAGTGTTGATTGGTGCGCGTTAAATGCTCTAACGTGTAAAGAGGCGGAGCTTTTCATTATGTCACGCCTATTAAGCGCGTACTGGCGCGATGTAGGCGTTGTCCTTATAAAAAAAATAATTACTCTTATGGAAATTTACGTTTCAAATTAAATTCAACCATAAATACTAATTTTATTAAAATAGATAAATTATAACTTCTAGTGTTTATATTTGATGTTCTGGTTGCATAACACGCTGTAAAATTATATGTTCAGTCAACGCTGACGAATATATGAGTAAAGTTTCCAAGTTTTCTGTGTTATCCTGAAAAGCATCGTTAACAGCTACTTGTACTTTTGCTTAAACTTAGATCCCTGTATCTCACCCCTAGATTTATCTTTAAAATAATACTGTACTAACAAAATCACAAATTATTCCTCACAGTTTCTAATTTGGTTACACCAACAAACTAATGTTTAAATAACTGTGGGCGTACACATAACCTCAAAACCAAAACAAATTCTATGGTGGAAAAAAATGCGCCCCGAATGCGTTGTTTGTTTTTATTACAGCCCCAGCCGGAAGCAGACGCGAGCGCGTTTTAATATCAATTTTTCTAAAATTCTCGACGCCCGAGAACCATTTATCACGGCTTCGAATTTGATTTATTTGCGTCCACGTCATCCGCGTCCCACATCATGCGACAGCAGACCGACAAAAACGCACCCCCAAAACAGCAACAACAACAAAAACAACAAAAACAATACACAGAAAATACACACTAGGCCCGGAGGCGAAAGCAAAATCAAATTCTAAACCCAAACCGCAATCGTAGAAAAACGAAAAAAACACATACATAGAAATAGAAACTGGAGCAGAAACAAAATAAACGTAGGGGCGGACAGATAGTATTTTTTCCGGGGGTGCTATTGTCACGCATATTTGTATTTATTCTGATTTATTCTATTTGGCAACCGCAACGAACAGGATAATAAATTGTCGTTAGTTTTAGGTTATTGGTATAAATAACAAAAAAGCAGTAAGTTGATGTTTAGGTTATAAATGTTGTATATAAAAAAATATATAGTATTAATGTACTGCTATGATTTGATCAGCGTTTTAAGTTAAAGGACGAAGTGCAAAAAACAGGGTGAAAAGGTTTGAATTGTGGTTTTCCCGGAAATGGGAGGTGATAGTAATTATTCATATCTCTTAATGGTGTGGTGTCGTTATCACATTTCCGGGTTAACCCCTAACCTTTTAATTCCTTGATAATTAACAATAAAATAAGAAAATGACTGAAAATATAATCTAATCCTGAAAAGGTAGTGAGACTAAAACCAAAAAAACAAAGACATCTTATTAAATCGTTCCGGGAACGCTTTTCCGGGTGAGTTTCATGGATATTTCCATAGTTGCCATTTCTGTTCGCATTGTCCCAACGTTTTCCGGAAGGTTTCCACAGTTGTATAATACGATTGGTTGCGGAGCATTTCCGATGTTCCCAAAACGGATCCAGAACGTCCGATTTTATTCCCACCCCTTACACACTCATTCCTCCTAACCTACGTGCGTACGATCTGTTTCTTTATCTACTAAAGAAGTAAAAATAGTTTCAAACCTTTGTTTTGTTTCATAACAAAATAATAAACAAAAACAAAAGAATTTGGTTTTAGCTTAGACGGTTTGATGTCTTAGATTCTAGTTGATACCCGCCATTTTGGATTTGAATTATAATCAAAATAATAGTCACGTCCCGGGTATAAATTCTATTATCTAGTTAAAGGTTTAAAGGTGGAACTCCAACTCTGACTATTACTTGCTTTCAATAGGAAAGGGTAGTAATAACCAATGGGGGTTGGTGTGGACTACGAGGACTACCAATCTAACAACCGACAACCAACAACCGCTGAGGTGTAAATCTTCATGTTTTGTCGCAAGCTCATAAATCCGAAATTGCTATATTAACATTCCTGGGACGACTCCTCACTTCTGTAACAATCTTCCCTCAGCCGATCCGAGCAATCTCCGCACAACTAACCAACTAACACCAGAAGTACGCGTACCAAGACCCTCATGTATCATTATAATCATTTCATTAAAGCTAATTTCATTTTCGGCCGACACCGCCGCCAGAATTTATACGCACTTAACAAAAACCACTCTCTGGAAGCATTCCGGACACAATGTAAAACTTTAGGAGGCGTAAGTAAAACTGCTTGAGATTGACGCTGAAGTAAGTAAAAGCATGAACGCAAATGTTTCCGGTATGGGTTAATATCAAATTCCAAGGAATTCATATTCATAACTTAAGTTAAAGTTAGTAACGTGAGGTCGTAATTTTTAGTTTGCCAGGATCCTAGGTTCCCAGAATCTAGTTGCTAGGTCTAGATGTAAATGTGTGAAGGGGTAGGTGCTACACCTAGTAAGAGATCATGACGTATAAAATATGCAAATGTATTCGGTTTGATGTATACTCCAACTCATACTGCTCCCAGTCTTCTATAAAGTGCAATGTGCTCTTGCCATCCATCATGAGGGTAAAGTGTAAGAGTAGACGGGTTCCAGCTTGTGTCCCACATGTCCCACAACGCAAACAATGCAAGTGCATCAAATGTATACATATTCAAGCATTGAGTGCAAACTTGGAATAGAAGGAGGGAACTTGTACCAACAAAAATGTTCGTGATGGAGGTCAAGTGAGATCAGATGTTACTAAATCTTGTGATGTAACTTTCAGATGAGTCTTAAGGTTTCGGTGTTTTTGGACCCTGGACATCTTAGTGTTTTGAGGGTGTCTTAGTTTGTTGGAAGTCCCAAAGGTCGAAAATTTGCCAAAACAATCTCCAAGTGATATAAATTCGAAAGGGTCACACTCCACCAGACGTAACTAGCAAAGTTGGAAATGATTTAATTTTTGTTGCAATCCTGCTCTATCTAAACTGTTCAGTTGAAATATGTAGCGCTCAAAATACTTGTCCTAGATCCAATCTAGGGTTTTCATTCCTCAAAAGTTTCTTGCTTTCTTGCTATACTTCTTAGTTTCTGGACTTTGGCCTGCAGTACTGGTCTCAAACTCTCTTGAGTATGAGTCTACTAGTCCTCAATGGTTCAGGTCCACCTCATTTGGGGTTGTGTTAGGATGAGGCAATAGCTAAATTGCGTGAGTTGGCTTCCAAAGTAGAGTGTCGGAGATCTACAATAATGCATAAAGTTTTCCAGCAGCCATTACGCGGCTTGTACTTGTACCACTCTCCCAGCTTTAGATTTGGTCTTGCGATGTTTACTGTCTCCGTGATAAGTACCAGTTCGGAAATACTTTGCGTGCTACTCCATTTCTCCACCGTCAAAACATAACCTTAAATACCGGCTAGTACTCTCTACAAAGCCAAACTTTTTGTTTTATTTTTTTCAAACCCCATTCTTTCATCTACTATTCTTCTTGAATACAAGGAACTGGTTGTGTCAAGTGAAGAGATGTGCACGATATGGATATGCGTCGTAAAAACAACTCTTCTGTACAACGCCACAAAACCAAGAACAGACGAGTTGCAATAAGAGTAGTAAGAATGGAGGAGTTGAAGGTAACGGAGATGGGAGTGATGGGAGTGTTGGGGGTAGTGGAGGATGTGGGTTTTGCTAGATATGTATGTACGTAGACGTAAAACGGAATCGAGTGGAACGGAGCGCTTCCTTTTGCCTTCCTTCCTCCTTTTTCGACGATTCGAGAGCCAGAGCAGCCTTTCTGACGCGTGCGTAAATAATAGAAGCTTCTTTTAAACTCCCTGAACGTCGAGATGGGTGTGAGCCGAGTTTACTGAAGGTATGAGACAACTACAGACTGATGCAGACTGCAAACGGAGAACAAACGCTCATGTGAAAAGTTTGCGTCGAATATTTACGTTCGGTTCAAACGAGACTCGAGCATAAAACTAACATAAAATAAAATACAAGCACGTACTCTTCTTTTAAACATACAGAGTGATACAAAGAATTTTTTTACTTTGCATTATAAACTTTTCTGCACTTTTTTATAAGATTTTATTCAAAAAAACTTGAATTATAAAAAAAAATAGTGTGTAAATGCACGTATCATGGTCGATTAAATCGAATTAGCGTCATTTCCTTTACCAGTCACAAATTACGACGTCTTTAATATTAACGACGACATCGAATTCGCACAAAGTAGGCGAAAAGTTCTGGCTCAGAGGGCGCCTCTCAACCCGGACAGAACCGTCACGCCTTATATGTTAGCAACTTTCAAAAACTTTAACCTTCTCCCACACGCCTAAATCCACTCTTACGCCTCTTAGTTTCGGCGCAATTGTTCGCCGCCGTTTGCAGTCTTTAATGTTTGTTCCCCATCATTGCATCCGGCGTTCCATGCAGGCCTGCTGCAACCTGGCTATAGTGTGTTTTTTTTTACAACCACCCGGAGTTTGCTCAAGTTTGACGTGTGGGATATTTAAATACTTTATACGCGCACACTCCACCCCCGGACCAGAGTTTACAAAGTTGAGTTTACCCGCGCACAAAGAGCTCGGAATATTCGTGGTGAATTTTCAACGAGGTGGCAGCGATAATTAGAAGCGCGTGTCGTCGAAGCATAAGGGTAGTGTTGGGTGCATGCATGCAACCAAACCCTTGAGGCTTCAAGCGGTAAACGTCGCTTAATTACCAATACATTCGAACTAATATAGTGGTAGTTTAAAGTTGAGGTTAAATAACCTACAAAACAACCACAATATAAATTTTAAAAAATTAAAATTTTATTGGTTAGGATTGGTTGTTTTTGTTGGTAAAATGAAAAAAACAACGATTGGATTGTACGTTAGTGTCTAGTCTACCCACGTCGTTAACCACTTTACAAACCTTATCTTGAAAGTGCAAAAGCACAAAAACGCCAAGCATAAAAAAGTGTAGACGATTTGGTAAGACATTAACATTTTAGGGCATTACTTAAAGTAAAGTCTACGACAATTTTTTTTTAGTTTAAAATTTACGTGTACGTTTTTAAGGTTAAACCGCGTTCACATCAACAAATATTTGAAAAATTTTTAGTGCTAAAATTTATTCAGTGCTAAAAACTAAGAAGTGATTTGAGACTTTTTAAATCTCGAACAGCAAAAAATAAAACTGGAAAATGTTTTTAATGAGCCCCAAGAGCTCGCGTCCAAAAGTCTTTCGCACAAAACTCGGAAAACAAAGTTTGCAAGTATTCCATAGACTCTGTTACTCTGTTTTTCCCCTCAAGTTTTCCCCTTACCCGAGAAGAAAAAAAGAATTTACAATTTTATGAAATTCCGATGGATTTCATAATGCTTCGATGAAAATTGAAATTCTTACCACTCTTTTATAAAGTTTTACAACAGTTATGCATCATTTTCAACCCTTTTAATGTAAAAAAAAATGTTTTGTACATAATTTTAATAACGGTAGAAAAGTTTGATGTAAAAATAAATTAAACAACAAAACAAAAATAAGAACAACACATTTTTTTGTTGTTTTAAATCTACTTGTTGGGATTTATTTTATTTTTCTCTTTTAAACTTTGTTTTAACCAACTGCAGGTACAAAGTTTAGTTCACCGAGGAATCGAGTTGATTAGTTGCACTCGAAACGCGCACGAAATGAAGTGGGAAACTTTCAAGTTGCATTTAAGTACTCTAACGTGCATAAAAAAATCTTATTAACTTATTTCATGAAGTGACAAAGAAAAAATAAATAATTAAAGTTCCAGTAACGTTTTAATTAAAGTCATAAAAATATAGGAGTAAACTTAAGTCAAATTAAGTCTTGTTACTAACAGGTACGTGTTATCCGAGCTATCAGTTGTAGGGTTGTTAACTTAAATTATTCATGATTAGCGATGGTCAGATAGGGTTTTACACGCACGGGGTAATGTCAGTGTCGGTTTGTGATGGATTGTTTTTGTGCCTCCACTCTAAACCTAAAAACAAAACAACAAAAGCTTTGAAGTTTTGAAACGTAAAACATCAATTTGGTTGTTAAATTTTAAATTCAATCAACAATTTCTTGTGTGGGTTTTTTTTCGATATTTCTATGGTGTTTAATGTAGCTGAAACGAGTTTGATAGAAAAAAGGAATTTACGACGCGGATATTAGCTGCGAATATCGCAAAGCGACGTAAAACGAACCGCTTTGGAGGTTCGCTATACTACTGTGGGATGGTGAAGGCGCCGGGCATTCACAAAAAACACAACTAAACGACGCGGCACGAAACACAAGCGAGGCGCACGAAATAAGCACGACCGAAATAAAATAAAAAATGGCGTAAACGACAAGTGCAACATTACGTGCTGTATTGGTCGGCTTTCATTTCGACCTCGTTCTCTTCGTTTCTTTTGAAGCACGCTCTTCGTGGGACGTTTGTCTTGCCGGTTTGGGCTTTGCCAGACTCTCTTTAAAACCGCCTTAGGAAGCGGCAGTCGGTCAGAGCCCAGGACAAATCAATAAATCGTACGAAAAACGCGCGCGACAATTGTGATTTGTATTGGATTACTTCGCGTGACGTTTATTGTTTGTCTTCCGATGTACAACACACGACAGACGTGGAATAACAAACATTTTAACAGTAAAATGTTTTTAATCGCAATATAAAAATTAAAAGTAAAGAAAATATATTTTAAGAAAAACTTTTGATTGATTTCAATTGAAAACTTTACCAAGGGTGAGTTGTGAGCTTTTGAGCTTTCGAGTTTATGAAAAGCTCTTGGGATAGTTATTGAAATTCAATACGTCAGTCTAATAATTTGTGTATATAACTCCGTTCGTCAACTCCCAACTTTCAATAGCAACGAACGAAAAGTTTTGAGGTTAAGATAGATACCGTCATTTGCAATCCAAACATTGACACATCCCCAAGAGTTTTACTATCTAACTAACTAACTATCCAACTAACTATACTAATCTTTAGGGACTTAAATATGAGAATAAAATTAGGTTATGACCCAAAACGATGAATATTGAAGTTTAAAATTAAAAAAAATTGAATCAAACTTTGTTTAAATTAATTTCCCACTCAATAAACAAAGAAACCGGTAAATCACTGTAGGTAACCATTGTTCGCGCATACATTACACGTCAGACGCATAAATTTATTGCCCAAAATATCTGCGCAAAAGTCCAGAAGACTTACTTTGAGACTTTGCGCGAGAGAACAGACAAGAAATTTCGAGGGAGTCAAACTTCAGGTAAAACTTGAAGTTCTCCATAAAGCACGAAGCGCCCCCTATAGAGACCACCGTAAAACACTACCAAAACTTTTAGCTGTTAACTGTTAAATCAGTATGAGTATGTGAGTGAGCAAAGAATCCATTTGGTGCAATGCAGGTGAATTACAATTTAGGTTAAGTTTGGTTATGTTTAGAAAATGTAACCTAAAAAAATGTTAATGATAAAAATTTAATCAAAAATGATTTGTAGGAGTAAAGACAAACGTGGAGGACTTGCGCCGCGCGCATGTTTGCAAAGCATAAATACGTGGCGTGCTAATCCGGGGGCGGCGAACATGTCTTGTCTCGCCGGCGCGCAGCATTTTGGTTTTAATCCGGCTCGCGAGCCGCAGCCGTGCAGCGAACCAACACTGACGTCGGATTAACTTCATAAGCACGTTAATGCCGTTTTACACATTCGCACACATTCGAACACAATCGGTTACAAATACAATTTCTTACACCAACACTATAACCTCAAAATGTATTTAACCACGCTGTGTATTTGTACGTACATTGTCTAGACACGCTAGACTAGAGTTGAGATGAGGTTAGGTGTGTGCATGTTAAACCTTTTGATTTCGCAAGCGAAAACAATTCCTTTGATGTTTTGGTGGGGCGAGTTTTAGAAAAGCAACCAAGGTTAGTTGGTTAATTATAGTTTTAGTTAATAAATCAAAGTTTTAATTAGAAAAATCCATTTTTTTTATTTTTTAAAGAAAAAAGGAAACAAATTTAACTTTTATTCAAGTCGTAGTCGTATTTTTGTTGTTTTGTTGTTGAATTTAAGTTTATGGCATATTTAACACCCCTCAGGGTGCAAAACATCCCGTAAAAAGTTTTACATCGCACACTTTTGGACAGTTTTGGTAATATACCAAAGTTAGATTTATTTTTTATAGAAAATAAATAGGTGGTCAACGTGAACAATGTGAACAACGTATAAACTCATAGGGTAGTTGTTGTGGAGGGTGGTGGTTGGTCGTTGATCGTTGGCACGGCTGGTGGTACAACGTTGTGGTGAAGAAAGAAAAGTTGCTGCTTCAAGCTCTCTAATAAAGCGATCCATAATTTTGACGTCAAGCTTTTGCTTTACTTTTACAACAACCAAAGAGTTTTCTTAACGTTCTTCTTAAAGCTTATAGAGTGCAAACTTTTCTTAATTTTTTTTATGGATTCACACCTCCGCTTTCTACCCTTCCGTTATTTTGTTTAATTTTTTATTTGTTATTTAATATTTACTAAAGCTTTAAATAAATAATAAAAAAAATAACAGTTAATAATGATAAAAGTCATTAAATCGTTTGGAAACCGCATTATCTAGTAATGACATGCATTTGCAACAAAAACATCGCCAACAACATCGCCGCCAAACACGAATGGGAACTTTCAGCAGCGGTTTGTAATGCGTCGCAGCAGACTGCATACTAGACATCGACCGCGGGCCGGAAACCGCCGCCTCACAACTTGCGCCGCAACTATTGCAACGCGAAATAAAACATAAAACAAAACCACAGAAAAAATAAATTAATTTGCGTTGCATTTTCGGCCACAAAACTAAAAAGACCAACTCTCTGGAAAGCTTGAAAGCTCATTGCGCGACAATTGTTTGGCTTTATACTCGAAGTGGACTTGAAGTGGGTCTGCGTTCTTATCAAGCCATAAATTTGTGTTGCACAACCCACAAAACTTTAGAATAAAATTTATAATTTATGGTTTGTGATACAAAACTAACCAAAAATAACCAAAACTAAATGCTAATGTCCAATAGATGGAGTTAGTTTGCATATAAACTGGTTTTTGATTTTGTTTTATGAATATTTTTGATGTGAGAGTAAACTTTTGGTTTTTTGAGGTTAAGAAAAGACGTTTGTAATGTTTTGTTGCTTCTATAACATTTTGTGATGCCGCCGTTTGCCGCCGTTGGGTTCAACCGCATTCAGTTCTTGGCTAGCAAAGCATCCAGGAACATAAATAACGCTCGCGTTGTTGGCACATTTGCCATGCAAATTAAACACACGCCGCCATTATGGTAATAATCACAATGCGCAACGTTCAAAACGATCGACGATCATCTTCTAGTTTCGTGCTCACTGAACTGGCGAAGAATGAACACACTCAATTCAAACAAATCAAAAATTTGAACAAAATTTAAACAAAAAACTTAATAATTCATTGTTTTTGTAATTTTTTTTGTGGTAATTTTGTGGAAATTTATAACTAAAATTACGTAAAATTTAATATTTAATAATAGATCGGATAACGATTATTTTGAATGGCGTTTTGATCAAAATTGAAATTTGGATTTATTTGATACTCACGCGATGAGCTTCTTTCTCTCCACCCGCACGCGCATTCAAAGCTTTCATTCTGGCATCGATATTTATGAATATGGTCGTTTTTGTGCTCGCCTACTTGCCGCATGCTTTATGTCGGCGGCAAGCATGTTGCATTGTGTCCTAGGCGATCAAGCCAGCTCGTAAAAAGCTAACAATAGCTTTAGGTATTTTCATATTGGGCGCTTTTCTCGCTATATATTATATCGACGACCTAACAATATTGTAAAATCGACAAAAGACAACGAACACGACCGGAATGACAACGATTTCATTTGATTTTTGTTAAAATAAAAATTACACACACAAAATTCCATTAAAAAAACTCAAACCTTATTTTTTTAAGGTATGCAACCAAGTATACAAAATGTACAAGTAACCAAAGTTGCTTACAACAATGTAGCACCAGCTTAAAATCTCATTTTGTTCCCAAAAACTTGTACTCTAAACTTAAACTGATAAGAGATTCGAGATTTAGCAAATGGAGCGGAACAAAAAATACTTTTAGTATTTTCCGTCGAAGATAGTCGGATACCACCACAGGAGTCTATCTCCAAGACCCGGTATCTACTAAAATACACAATTCCGTAACTGTGAAAATGCTCTTTGCTGGGTGGCGTCGTCGCCGAATGAAGACGTTAATGCAAGTCTCGTTTGTGAAACCTTTTAACTAAATCAGTCCATTCAGACAAATTTCCGCTCGTCTCGAGAGGTTTTTCGTCTTACGTCTTTCGTCTTGTGGCGCTACTAAGCGTCTTCAAACTATAAATACAAATGTGCTGTATAAATCGGCGATGCGATTACGAGAACCTCCTCGTATCTTTGAGAAAGAAAAATTTCCAAAGATAAAACACAAAAACTTACAATGAAAATAGAACCTTTGAGGTTAGGTGCAAATTTTACCCTCACCTTAACCTTAACCTTAATATTTCAGTTTTACTCAACTAACCTAAGCTTAAATGTAATTTTGCTATGGGTACCTACATAAAACTAAGGTTACGTTTGGCGTAAAAGTGTTTCTACCTCAAACGACTTTCAACGTAATTCTTATGCGTCAATTTGCGTTCGCCGCCACTTTGGGATGATTACACTTACCAAGCACGTGTTATTGCACTTTGCAAGTCTGGCGCTCTTTGCAATTTCAACGAAAGTTTAGGGAGAAAGCGACTTTAAGTTGTTGTAGAGATGATTTGCATCAAAATGGCGTTTTAGAGACATTGCCACGTGTTCATCGCGTACGTGCAATTGCATTTCAGACGATAATGGCGCGCTTTTCTCCAACATAACCAAACTTAAGTTAATTTTTTAAAAATTTAATTTTAAAGTTAGTTTTCACACTTAAAACAAAATAATTTAAAAAATTAGATAGAGAATAGTCTCAAGGGAGTAAAGGGGGATGAAAACAGTCCAGTGATGTACAACCACCACAATAACCACTAATATGCTGGAGATATAAATGTATCCGGCCAACCGCAGTAATGGCTTGTTCCGCACACAAAGCACCACTTCTAGATTTCTAGCTTCATCCCCAATCTATTCTAAACTCACAACTAAATATTCTAAAATTACTAACAACCCCTAAATTTAATTTCATTCATTCTTTGTTTTATTTTTTTTTATTTCGAGTCAAATTCAGTTAGTGCAGTTTATCACAATCCGAATCCTAAAGCTAGAATTACCCCAGTTTTCATAACCTACAAACTATTGGTTCGTGAGCATCGTGTGTGAATATGCATTGACTACTAGTGCACTCTGTTGACACGCATACGCACCACCACTTGGCACTTCTATTATTTTTGCTCTTGTAATGTTTTTTGTACGCATTAGCATGACTTATAGCCACCCTCGTCCTGCGCACACCCACTCACCAACAAATATGAATGGCGAATGGTGAAACCGATCACGCGCGCACAAGCTGGAAAGCAGAAAAGCTTTTCACGTGTCATGCCGATGTGAAAGGACATTTAATTAACCGACTAACGGACGTGAGTGTACCAACACACCTTGGAAATATTCGCGTGCACATTATTCACTATAAAGTTCAGCGACAGTTTTGACGCACAATGGTGCCATTGTTTAAAACTCAACAAAACCAAACAGAACCAAATATGACGGAATTTATTAAATTTTTATTTTATTTTTTTTAAATAAGGTTATGTCCTGGAACTATCACTAAATTGATTTGTAAAGTTTTTTTACGGCTTTAGTTATTTACGTATGAATAATGCACCCCCAGAAGAACACCAGCAGTATTTATGTTGAGTTCCGGTCCGTTTGTGTTCACAAATTTTATTCTGTTTGAATATGAATTTACAAATCGTTATCCTTTCTTGCCCTCAGTGGTATTCCTGTTCTCATATTTTTATTTAATCGAAGCAAACCTTAAACTCCAAACCCTTAAACCCTCAAACCCGAATCACACACTTAAACACCCAAAACACACAGCCCAGGGCTGTTTTGTGGTTTTCAACGTTTTCAACCCGTAAGTCCAAAAATAATAAAAAATACTTTTATATCCTTCACACACAACTCTTAAAATTCACAACACAACAAAAGATACTAAACAAATATAAATTTGTTTAAATAAAATTTATTGTATGTTCAACCCCAAGCCACCCTAAATCAACAAAATCAACAACGAAAACCGATGACTAAATAAAATGTAATTATGTATTTCATCAATTATGCATTTTATAAATAAAATAAATGTATTTACAAAATTAGCACAATTGCTTAAATGATTATTGAAAATACATTAACTACACTAAATAAATAAAACGTATTTGATGTATTTCGTTTAATTTGCACTTGAATTGTGATGAATTTAGCGTTTTAATGCAAATTCGAACGTCATCACAGCATTTATTCATTCATTTCAATGTATGCAACCACACGTACTTTTCATACAAGCTAGTTTGGTTGCCGCTGTAACACCACAACGTATGCAACCCAATGTGCTTGCAACAGTAGTACGACAATTATGCATGCGCGTTTGATTGTGTGGTTTTACTATTCTATCGAATAAAGTGCGTGATTTAGATGCGTTAGATTCACACGGAATGTACAACGGCGCTGCAATTTCCGCTAAAATTAATCGGCTGTGTGCTTACATTTATTTGATTGCGTCGCATCGAGTGTGAATTTATTGCTTCAATGTTCTTACAACTGCAACAATAACTACAATTGCAAACGGGGGTGTGAAATTATTCTAATTTCCTAAATGGTAAATTACACACAAATTTTGTGATTAAATAAAATTTAGTTATAATAAAATGTTTGACCTAGAAATAAACCAATAACTGTAAATCGTGTTAAATCTTCGAAAGTATAGTAAATAATTTCAAATCTAATATTTTATGGCTGAAAATAAGACTCAATGAAACGATTATAAACCGTTTGATATTTAGGTGGTTCTTATCAAATTATTGAGTGCCGTCTGGGTCTGAGTATCTGAGTTTCTCATGAAAATCAAATAAGCTCGGGCAAAAAGTGCTCCCGGTTGCAATGCTGGCAAATTCGGGTTCAAAGCGCATGCAAACCGATAAATATTCATCAGATTTATATGGTCCATAACTCAATACAAGATAGAAAATAGAGACGTGCACGATGGGTCGAGAGGACTCACGAACCAGGACGAGCGCATCATTTATTATCGGATGTTTCCAAGCGGGACAAAATTGGATGAAACCAGACCTGTCTTGTTTCGATTTTTTGCGTGATCTGTACAAGTCTCCCTCAAACATTTATCAACGATGCTTTACTACTTTACCTACTTCAGTAAATATTTTATTACAACAGTGTATTTGTAATATTGGATGCCTATATTAATAGAATACACCACACTCAAAATGTAACAAACAAAACGTTATTTACTCATATAGTAAATTGCATACTACCCGGCGCCTTCACCATCAACAAAAAACATAAATACAAAAAACGGTTTGTAATATTGGTTAAACTATGTTGTTAATATTATAATACGTTTATATAAGTTTATGTTTAACGATAAATAAAGTCCTTAAAGATGAAATGAAAGCTTTCTTGCGTTTCTGTACTGTACCGGATCGTAAAGTTCTATTCAAAGCGTTTTCAATGCACAAAGCAATGAAGAACTCGCGGAAAACCCGGAGAAAGATAAGGAAGGTGTGTACGGCCAGACAAAATACGAGTTGTGGTTGAGGGTGGTTGCGGTTGATGGCAAAGAACCGGCGAGATGATTTTAATAAATATTCATGTCGCATCACGCGCTTTTTGGACCTTGCTAAGTCCTTCCAAGTCCTTCGAGTTTTTACGAGTTTAGGTGTGAATGGCCGTACTTAGATTCAGAAGATTTTGTGCACCCCCTAAAGCTCGTCAGCGCAACAACGCTGACAAAAACTGTATTTTTAATTTGTATATTAAAATTAATCTTGTTATCAGATTTTACGACAAATAAACTATTTTTTCTTGCAGAAAATTTAAATTTTTATTTAAAAATAAAAGGTGGTATCATCTTTATTGTACTTGGTACCATTGGGCCTAATAATTCTTTAGTCGTTTCGGCGTGAAAGTTTTTACGCTGCGTAAAAGTCAAACGGATAAAATTGGCCACAGTCGTAAAACTATAAATTTTATATCATCATGCATGCGCTGAATTCATTGACCGACATTTATGTGCACACGCCTGGCGACTGTCGCGCACGTGCCCGGCCATAATAGGAAGCATTCCGCCATTATATTTCGCATATCTCGCGCGACGAGCACATTATTCCGCTCCGGGACGCGAAGAGAGCGCGCGCGAGAGATTGGAACGCAAATTTCTCCTACATCTCCACCATTCACAACCAGTGCCAACAAAATCCGCCATGTTGGATTATTGACCTCGACGAATTCACGTTTTTGAACCTGGCAACCTTGACAATTACCTCAAAAATTTATCAAAATAAAATTTAAAAAAAATTAAAATTACATTTCTAAATAATAAATTGAAGTTATGATTAAAGTTATGATTTGTAATAATTTGTAAGAAAATACTTTAAAATATTAAGTACAAACACGCAAAGAAATAAACAAGTACGTCATGTTTTATTACGTGCCATATATTGCAATAGAAAAAAAAAGTAGCACGAAGGGATGAAATATTTTCGCATACAATTTGTTTGAGTCTTTTCCGTCTTTATGCACACATGAATAAAATATATGCTAAATATTGATGGTGACTTTTGTCTATGTTGCAAAATATCAACATTTTTTGAAAAAAATTTGTGTAAAACTAAAAAAATTGTAATTTTTCTTTTTAAAAAATTAAAAAAATCATTAAAATTTGTTGCTTATTAAACAAAATTATTATTATTATAATAAAATTATTTTCTTTGTGTAAAATATGAGAACAGGTGATACGTAATAATTTAATTATTGACACAACCTTCCGCACAATAACGATGTTTGATGTTGGTTGATGAGTGCGCATCAAAATGCCACGTCGTTCATTTTTACCACAGCACATCCTTGATCATTAGTCCTTTTTGCTGGTTTACCTAAAAAACCTTGAAATCCGAGCATTACACCACACGCAAAATGTAACAAACAAAACGTTATTTACTCATATAGCAAATTGCATGCTACCCGGCGCCTTCACCATCAACAAAAAAAAATAATTACAAAAAAATTTTTTTTGCAAAACTTTTTTCATTTATAAATTATTATATTACTTTAAATAAATATATTTTACATTAATTTGTAATTTATAAAAATTTATATGTTACTAGAACTTTAAAAACCTACAAAATCAAAAATTGAAGACCTTTGTAAACGGAATTAGGGGATAACATCAGATGGCACTCACATACTAATCTGTTTTCTGTATTTACTAAAACTAAAGACTCCCTAGCACGCTATAGGTTTGATAAGACACGAAAAGGAAGGACGTGGGGCGTAAAACAACGGTAAATTGATTTTGCATTGCGTGGGTGCCAGATTTCCAATATGTCCGGATAAATTTCGTGCGTTTAGGTTATAATAAAATGTCAAATGTGATTCCAGACACAACATGTTGTTCTACCTGATGATGTGCACACGTGGCACGTACGAAATATGTAAATTTTTTATTTTAAACGATGTTTTTCTTTAAAAACAAAATTTTTCTGTCAGAAAAAAATCATATTATGATCAACTGGTTGCATACGTTAATATGTAGCACACAACTGGTTGCATATGTTATGTTGAAAGTATGTAAACTAGACAGCAGGAATAAAATGATTTATTTGATTACTTTCGTCTTGTGCTTCAAGACAAAAGTAGGTAGAACTTGCGCCAACTCGTAAATTTCTTTTTCGCTCGGCTAGTTTAAAACTTTTGTGCGCTTCTTGTACGTTATATGCGGTTGTCTTGTGCACCTTACTTTAAGTATATACGTTGCGTTCTTACAAGGACGAGTGGTGAAAACTTTGGCCAGTTTTACGTTTTAGGCAGGTAAAGTTTTCCGCCTTGCATCAAATTTTACATTAGTTTAGACGCTTTCTTTCATTGTTAGCGTTTGAATTTCACGCAAGAAAGAAACGCTTTTGATTTTGTTTGCATACAAAACGACGAGTTAAATTATGAATGTAAATTGTACGAAAATACAAAAATATTTGAACAAAAATTACAAGAATAAAAGCACCACAACGTAAATAGCTCGCATACTCATACTCGTATATCACTTGTTGTTGTTTACAGTTTCCTTCCTGACCGGCGCTCGCGCTCGACGCGTCTGCAGCGTGTATCCTCAGTTCCTCAGCATCTTTTGTTTCTCATCCTCAACCTCCGACCGTCAAAACTACTACTACACTAGTGCAACACTTTACTTCAGCTATTTCAGCCCGTCGAACATTTTGCACATCCTGAATTGTAACGTCAAGGCAACAAACCTTTGTTTTCAGCGTCTTGTCGACTGGTTTCCTGCGCGGCGAGCTTTCTTCAGTAAACAATTCGCCTTTCGACTTTCCGACCACGCCGCGCTTTAGAATTTAGAATTTGGAGTTTGGCTCCCCTCTTCTTGTGCTTGACTACCAGTTACCATTCTGACTGACTGCATCCGACGATGTTTCTGACAATGTCAGCAACTTGACTCATTGAGTTTATGCGTGTGCGAGTGATAATGAACTGGTAGTAGAATATTCAAAGTTATAACTTAGCAAGTTGACACTCGTCGACGCGTCTGACAATGACACGAATCGCGCAAGTTGCGACTATACGCGAGATAATCTTAAATGCCACTTTATTTCTGGATGGTGAAGGCGCCGGGCAAACTCGACTAAATTTAAGCGAGTTAGTTAGTCGTTTTGGATTTAAGTGCAAGATTTTTATAAAAATTTAATTCTAAGGTGTAATGGTTCATGAATGCACAAGAAGTGAATTAAATTACTTGATAACTACGCATGAACGCGGCGATAACTAATTCGAATGATCTACGCGTCGTTAACTGTTGAGTATTTGTTGTAAAACTCATGTTTCTTAATATCCATTTTAATGTTTTAAAATAATTTCTTAAAAATAAGAATAAAATATGATTTTAAATATAATTTTTTTGATTAATAAATAATGACTGAAAGTTTTTTTTTTTAGAAAAATGCAATATTTTATGTAAACGATAACAAATTGGAAACAACAACCAAACTAATAAATCTTTTTTAACTAATTGCCCTCGATAGGATATACCCAGCGCCTTTACCACCCAAAACTCTGCGTGATCTCAGCAGGAGAGGGTTGTAAAGCGCTGTAAACCTCCTGATGCTAGATTTTCGAAAGTGGGAAAAGGAGAATCGATTTAGGGATTTTTATTTTCACCCACCCCGATTGAAGATTTATAGCCTTTACATAAAGCAAACCAATTATCGAAAGGCTCTCCATTCGTAAACCCCAAACACCACTAACAGCCATTTAATTTATTTACACCGTAACAAATATTTAAAACGTCCGAGAATTTAAATCAATAAAATCTATTTGTCATTAATCAAATTGTATCAATTCTAGGTCATTTCGTGCTGCATCATCCTTGCATCCTTGCATCGAAATCGTAATTTCATGCAATCCTGTGCACAGTGGGACGTCATTCTGTGCACCTCGATGGTGTCCGGAGACGTGATACCTCTCATGTTCTACAAATCCATCCCACATTTGGTCCTTCTGTTCCCGCATCCTTGCGCCCTTCTGTTTGACGTGTTTTCGTGCGTGAGCAACTGTGCATCTGCATCAGCATCATCAGCATCAGTGCCGTGACAATTACAAGCCATGTCGACACGACCCGATGTGATGTGACGCTGTTGGATTTCCGTTTGCGTTGGACTTCCGGAATATTAATGCGCTTGAATCAACACCACAGCTCTAATAAAATCTAGCAAATACATTCTGGACGTTTGTCAAAGTCTAATTAAGTAATGGGTAATTTTTATATTTTGAAAGTTTTTGAATAAAAAAAATGTTAACACGTAATATTTGTAAAAAATATTTTTACAAATGTAGACAACCAATTTTACACGTCTGCGAGTAGTGAATGTACGACTGGTTGTCGGTTAGTGTCAGCTACTTGCAGCGTCGGCACTCGAAACGTGCCGAGCGCTGAACGTCAGAGCTGCTGCAAGGGTAGAAGTTACCAAAAAGCTGGATGGAAAAAAAAGAAGTATAGCTGGCTCGAATTCAAGCAGCTCAAAGCTCGGGGAGCCGTATCCGCATCGCCATTGTGTCGTTTCGATTTTATAATGAGATTCTGCTAAATAAGCTCGTGACATATAGCGCGAATCCAAGGGGAGATTTTTTTCTTCGTTTTCGGGCGTTTCTTTTGTCAGTTAACATCTAGATTTTTTTTGACGTAAATTTTTCTTTTTCAAGTAATACTCCATTTTTTATTTTGACGCAGAGTTTTTGTGTTTAAAATCATAAATAAAATTTAAAAAAAAATCAACAATAGATGGCGTTAGTTTCTAATTTTTTTTTTTAAATTAAAAATGAGCTTCAAAAGCTCATTCTTACTCATTATCTATACTTTTAGTTATTTATATAGTCCGTGTGTTCAAACAATTCACACATTTAAAGGAAAAAGTAAGCGGAAAGAAAAAAGGGAAACAAAACCGCGGATTGTGTTGTGTGGAAATGAAAGATTCATTCAGTCGCGCACGTACGACTTCTTCGTTGGAAGCTTTAAGTCGCTGGGGTTTGTATTTACGACTTTTCCGCTTGTATTTCTGTGAAAAACGTTTTTCGATTGCGCACTGGCGTGGCGTGCAAGACGCATTGTTATACACCGGACGCGGTGTTCAAAACCAAAAACACATTTCTTCCAGACACCGCAAGAAGCAAAAAGAAGCCCTGTTGTGCCAGCAGAGGGTAATACTAGAGATGTGCACAACTCACACACGTTTTCCACACCAGATTTCCACTAGTGACTCGGTGCACAAGTCGGTGTTAAGTCTAGTGTGCACGTGTCCGCTTCGGCGCATCCGGGCTAATCGCGCATGTGTTTGTTCGCGCATCCGCGAACAGATGGCTATTCAACGAGCCACGAACTAGCACAAATAGCTAGGCAACACACCAGACACCACAATCGTTACTATTGTCGTTTTGCGCTCAAGTGTCGCCACCGGAAAACAGGAAATCTAATGCTTACCGCACGATTGATCGGGAAAATAATATTTTAGTGGCGCCATCTCTTAAAATTTTCACCAACTTAACTTAAATAAACTTAAGCTAAATTGCAAATGCAACTTGTATTAACAAACAAACGCATTATTTAATGAATATAACTTGTTGTTTTAAAGTGCATTGTTTTCTGGTTTTCTTTGGAGCAGAATATGCTTGGTTTGTTTACCAGAGGAAAATCTATGCAAATGCGCGTTTTCTTTAATACCGGCGCGCTTGCCTGCCTGCCATTCGCTTGTTTCGTTGTTAATTAGTACCAAAATAATTTTGGCCACTCTAACTCCTAGTTGGAGCAAAGCGGCAAGAGTAGCCACTTTAAACATTGTGAAATTCTAAGCGCCGCACAAAGATTTTCTACGCAGCTTTGGCGTGTGGATGCGCCGGGCTCAAGGACTAATAACATGCAAATGCGACTCTTTGCATACGACTTTCGTTTCGAAATTGTTGTAACGTAATTGGAATCGTTGAATCGTTGCCGTTGCGCATCGTCGATGCAAATGCAAGCGCGTGTGCGCTCGATTTCCGCCACCCCCACACCAAAGCGTATGGTTTTGAAAAGTGGCATGCACAAAAACAGGAATTTCATAATTTTCATAGGAATTCAATACAACTACAATTATTATATTTTAATAAATGCAAATATTTGCACTAATATTTTTATTAAAATCGAAATAACCAAAATAATATTTACAAAAATTTAATTTCTAAAATATTTTTTTATTTTTGATTTATTGTGTGTTAACTTGAAAAGTGCAAAACTTTACATTGTAAGTTATGATCTCTTTGCGACTAGAGTACTCTCTGTGCGTTGTACTGTTTTTTTTCTATTTTTGTACTGCGCACTCGTTTACTAAATTTGCATTCGCACCGATGCGGCTGCTGCTGTGCATCGGCACTTGGCTTTTGTAAAATTTGCATTTTATTGTCCCCCAATGCTCGATGCTTTGCCGAGAGGTCTCTTTAGCCTTTTCGCATTTTCGCTTTTCGTTCGAAACCGATACGATCCGCATCGACGACTCTTGGCGGCGCGCACACACAAAATACGACCCCTACACATTCGTAATGTCTGGACGTTTCCGGTAATAATCATAACGAACGAACGAACAAACGAACATTCGTAATGACCATTGCTGAATTAAATTTATCACCAATATTACTAATGTCACATTTTATTGCCACGCTCGGGCAAAAAATAACGAGAAAGGTTAATTTCATTTTAATAAATATAATTTATTCCTTTGACATTTCCAAAACGATTTACTTCTATTCAGGTAAATGTTACAATAAATAAAAATATAAATAAAATATTTATCTTAATTTCGCATGAAAATAACAACTAAATCCCGGGATTAGTTAAAATATTCCCGAAAATTTTACAATACGTGCTTTGTTCAGTTCAATTAATCACACGTCATAAATATTCATGCGTGGCGCGCATATTCATAAGGGCTGTTAAAATTAAAGTTACAAATTTCTACTAGCAAACGATAATCATTCCTTCACCCCCCGCCTACCACACCGAGGAAGTACGGGTAAAGAAATCTCAGGTACCGATGATTCTGATGAAGGTGTAACTAGCGCTCGTTTGCTCCTGCGCTACAAGATTGATGAGTCGGCATTACCGAGGACGCGTAAGGAAATTATTAAATCGCATGCGCGCGCGTAAAATATAGACGGCTATTATGTAAATATGAAATATGCTAATTTTTACAGCTGCGGAACTGATGCACAATCAGAGCGTCACTTACACATCTACATTGTAACATTTTTTTCACAAAATTATTAAATAAAACACCATTGTTGTTAATTATTATTTTTTGTAAGCAATAATTTTTACTCAGCTAATAAAAAACATTATAAAATCACATAAATTCTTAATACACACGCATTAATTTGTTTGACATGAAAAGTAGTCGCTCATTAATCTGAAAGCTTTTTTGTTGGCTGTCTTCCCATGAGATTTCTGGCGAAGAACGAACGTCGCGACGTTGGACTACCAGGCTACTTTGCGTGTTTGCGTACTTTCTTTTTATTCGTACAGCTAGAGAATTGGCAGAATCAATGAAATCAATGAAATCAATGCCTTCGCACGGGAGCAAACACTATACCCGGCGCCTTCACCATCGCGTCCCAGCAGCATTAATTCGTTGGAATGTTCAGCAAATTTGTTCGAATGACTGATTGCGATTTATGACGCGCGGCCAAATGAAGACGAATCTTTTTCCGAATTGTTTGCGACCGAGCATAAAAGTTTATTAAAGTTTTTCATTTTTTTTGTCTGGATTTTAGCCATTAAAATTTTAAACAAACAAAATTTTATAGTTTAGCTATTAAATTTTAATGTATATTGGCGGAAAACAAATCAGAAACTTTGGTACTAACCAAAAATCCCCCAAAAAACGATCATTATGTTTTTCATGTCACAACGTTAACATGGCGTGACCTTCCCTTGCGGGTTTTGGGCGTTGTGCGTGGCCGAACCCAAATTATGGGGACGAAATAGAGCAAAATAGTTTGTCATTTTTGTCATGTTTGTCAGTTTTGATTTTGCGTATAACAAACGAGCCGTTGCGTCACATTGCGTGCGAATACAAATTACGAACTTTCGTTGATTTGAGGTTAAATTTTCTTGATTTAACCTCAATCGTAAAACCAAACACAGAATATAATCACAAAACTATTAAATTAAACTAATCTAAAAACTTACGATTTTGTTTTCTTATAATTATTAACAGAAGAAAGGTATTTCGCTTCTTACCTGCAACAAAAAAATATAAATAAATAAACAAATTTATAAAATTCACAATTACTTTTCACAAAATTTGCTTGTTTGTTTCTTTTTTTTGGCAAATCAATTAGTCTCGATTTCGTTCTCATGTTTTGTTACTTTTTTATTATCACTTTTTACATTTGCGATACATTTGTGTCGCAAATGAGGTCCATTATGTTTGAATCCCATCCCAGCTATCAAAAAGAAATCTATGCATAGAAAACCGGCGTCGCGTCATTGTGACCGCCATTGAATATCAATTCCAGCGATCGCTTCGAACAAAAACAGATAAAATCCAAGCACTAAACAGCACACCAAAGTGTTTCCAAAAAAAAAGAAGAATAAACAAACAAACAACAGTATCGTAGACTAAGATCTAAATATAACTAAGCTTTGTAAATATTTTTTTTTGGGAAAATAATTTTACATTTACTGCAATTTTTGAGGTTTATTGTAGATTTTGTTTTGTATATTTTTTTTCTTGTGATGTTTACTTCATCTCAATACCTTTTGTTGTATTTTGGTTTTCTATTTGTGTTTAGCATTGAGTTTAACTAAAGATTTGTAAATGTGTTTGTGTTTGCCTTCGTTCTGGGTTTCAGTAGATTTTTGCGGTTTCTAACCACGCTATTAACTGCCCAACTACCCAAAGTTTTTTTGCTTATTTACGTCCTTATACACTGTTAAACTTCCTACATTCATCTACAGTAGTCAACTGTAGTCTCTCGAAGGCCAAAAACCTTCAAGTAGTCGTAAATACTTGAAAGTGGTTGAGAAAATTGAGAAAACAACACAAACAACTTTTTGCACTTTACACAATTTTCTAACATTTTAAACTCAAAATTAAGTCTTGATCTTTACTTCTATTAAGTGCGTTGTAACGCGCACCAATCATCGTTCACTAACGCATGCGCCGTTGTACTAACCACACCCTACTATAGTAAAACAAAGTTTGTTATTTGCAACAGCATTGCGGAGGGAGTTAAGCGCGTAGTGGCGCGCACCAATCATTTGTTGTTTGCGCTTATACCGCATGCGCAGTGCGTTAACTCCACCTATTAACTCCACAGTTTGCTAACATTTTAAACTCAAAATTAAGTTTTGATCTTTACCATTATTAAGTGCGTAGTAACGCGCACCAATCAGCGTTTGATAACGCATGCGCCGTTGTACTAACCACACCCAACTATAGTAAAACAAAATTTGTTATTTGCAACAGCATTGCGTAGGGAGTTAAGTGCGTAGTGACGCGCGCCAATCATTTGTTGTTTGCGCTTATACCGCATGCGCAGTGCGTTAACTTCACCTACAAATACCCAAAACAACGTTTATTAATCGTTGCATTAAAATCAAAGCAATAATACCCATAACAAGATAACTAAACGCTGTATTCATGTTTAGTAAATACCAAACTACAATTATTGTAGCATATATCTGTTCAAACACATGTTAATCCCCATTGAACCAGGATTATTTAAGATAACAAGTTAATCTTTCATCAAAGCTGATTTCCGTGTTTGCTCCCTTACATTCTGCATGCGTATCGTGACATTGTGACATTGCAGGACTTCATCATCAGACATGTGGTATTATTGTATTATCGTTGAACATTGGGAATCGTGTTCCAGGTTCAAATATCCATTGGTCAAGCGGTGATTGTTCAAAATGTATCAAATGTATCAGTGGTCCTCGCGTCAGTAGTCAATTTCAATTAGAATTTAATGTGTTTTGATATTTTGACGTTACGTGCGAACCAAAACCCCAGCAGCCGCAGTTGCAAATTGAGAGTAATTTACATTACGATCGATCAAAAGTATCGGCAATAACATTAATCAAGATTTGTGCTAACTGCGCAACGTCCAGCGAGCAACAAATGACCAACGCATTAGT
Organism: Atheta pasadenae; assembly: GCA_030264155.1. Lineage (NCBI taxonomy): Eukaryota > Metazoa > Arthropoda > Insecta > Coleoptera > Staphylinidae > Atheta > Atheta pasadenae. The sequence goes on along the minus strand of JARJDS010017260.1, from coordinate 2,343 downwards.
CTGGTCCTGGCCCAGACAATTCTAATTTTGGAAAAGATTCAGGTTACAAAAGTTACCAGAGAGCACAAAGGTTAAAGTTTTCGATTCAAGAGATCAACTTGTTATTTGATAAATTTTTTTGGTAGTTTTTTAGGTTAGTTATTTGTAAACCTAAAATTCAACAACTTGTTTTTGGTTATTAACATATGAGTAGTTTAATGAAAACATATTTTGTGTCTTGTAAGAGACGAAAATGTCAAAGCAAGACAAAATAACAAGAACGCAAACTTTGTAATTAGTCGGTGAGCGTCGGCGTCGTTTGCACAAAACTTTACCACTTCACAAACAGTTGATGTTGTTGATGTTAGTAATATTTCCATAACATCAACATCAACACATTTTTTATTAATCTATAACAAAAATATTGTTATTAAAAAATTTACTACGTTTGTTTTACGTAATGTAACATTTTTTTTACCGAAAACCTAAAGAATTAGGTCAAACCTTGTGTTACACTGTGTTGTAGCCAGTTGTGTGCCGTGTGTTGCCTAAATTGTTACCGAACAAATGAGGTTACGTTGCACTAACATGACATTGCACATTGTGTCTTGGAAAAGCTCGACAAAACCTGCACGTTGCACGCTTTTTTGTTGCTTGCGCAATTCAATAGAAACGTTTGGACCAAAAATAAAAAACAAAAAAATAAAATCAATTTTGAGGTTTTTCCTAACCTAAACTCTAAACTAACCTAAATTTTAGGTTAGGTAAATCCTAAAAACTAAAAATATACAGAACATTTTTTAAATTTAAATTCCAAACAATAAACTTAAAATAACTGGATGTGAACGTAGCGTAGAGATAGATGAACGATGAGAGACAAAACTAGAACACGAATAAACGAACGCCATTGGTCTGGTTTATTTGAATTGTTTGCACAAGTGGTCCACGAGTCCAAGCTCCTTCAATGCGTATTGTTTTAGTGTGACGCGCCGAAGGATGAAAGTGACAGTCCACCCCCCAAGTCCTTGCAGTTTAAATAGCTCAGCAACACAACACAACAACACACAAACAATCGAGGCTATTTACGTCTTCTGCACACAACAAAAGCTCACAGGATGATGGTACGCATCAACTACACCAACATAGAGTCGTAGATTATATTTTGAAGACTTTGAAGAGGCAGGTATTTAACGGATCGCTTGTGTTTTAAACTAAACCAGAACCAGACAAGACTAGACAGGACTATACAATGTCAGAAAGAACAAAGTAACAAGGATTGCATTGTTATAAATATATGTCATGTCATGATTCAGGTGGATGTTTATATTTAGTAACAAAACCACTCAATACTTAAAGAGGATTTTAACTAAAAACATTCAACAAATATGTAAAGTTAGGTTACTTTTGTTTAAGTTATGTTTTGAATGTCAAAAAACCTAAAACCTCACCCCACGTAAATTCGTGTTGGTAAATAAAACTTTTCTCTAACATATGCGTCGCGGGGTAAAAACTTTCGCTGGTCCTCGTGGTCGTAATTTAAAATATTGTTACAAAGCGTACGTTTTACATGATTTATGAACGTGCCGAATAAAACTTTGCCACCTGCTACTGTCCTATGTGTGTCTATACTCTTTATTACTTTACTTTATTCAACGCGACATCATCACACCACTACCCCAATGTTTTTTTTACTAAGTTGAGTTTGTTTCTAGTTAAAAACACAAAGCAATAGCTTCTGTTTCGATTAGTATTAATTAACGACAGTGTTTTCATTATATTTACATAGTATTTGTAGCCATATTGATTTTTACGAAAAGTAAGGGTTGAAACCAAACAAGGATATAAGTGTGTACCTATAGACAAAGCACTTCCAACGCTTAAATGGATAACGTCAATGTAATTAGTAAAAAGTTTTATAATGGGGCAATATCTATGCAGAAACATAGGGGTTGTTGGTTAGAGGGATGAAAGTATACTGTAGGAAGCTATACAATACGTACGTTACGGTTTTGTATGTGTGAGGTGGTTAAATTTATGCTTTAAAATTGATTTTCTCTTTGTCAGTTCAGTGGACATTTTAGTTGTTGATGAAAAACGTTTGGGGAACGAAAAACTTTGTGGGGGTGTTTTGTACTGTAAGTAAAGTTAAGTTAAAAATTACTGTGATTTTTTTTCTGTTTTTTTAATTAAAAAAAATATTAACGTGACTTGAATCAACATTGATCGGGTAAAATCAACAGAGGTAAAAACTCACACCCCGAATAAACACAAATAGAGACAAGTAAACACGGAATTGGTCAAAAATTGAAATCACAAATTGAAATTTTGTAGTTTGGCTTGGATAACACATAAAAAAATTAAGTT
>JARJDS010017257.1:0-12414 GCA_030264155.1 Atheta pasadenae | reverse complement strand
TTAAAGTTCAACAATTGAATGAAAACTATACATCGACGGGGTCAGACGAGACAACTTGGCAACACTGTACCAGAGTTTACATATTATTTGCGCGGTAAATTCAAACAGACTGAAACAGACATATCGATACTGTACACAGATTGACAGAGAACAACATAGCGGCGTTGCCAAACTTAAAAATTATAAAAGTGTTGTGTTGGTCACGTCTCCACGGGTACAGTCTTATTCAAAAACTATGGATCGCTTAACTACAAACTCGTATATTTTTGTGCCGCATTAAACCAATACTTTTTTAACAATATTGTACCCTCACAATTACCTTAAAACAAAAATTCGTTATTTTTTATACAAAAAATTTAAATTGCTTGGAAATAATAGTCAAAACTATAAATTTATTCCTTAAGATTAAAAATATAAACCAGTTTATATCCAAATGAATATCCTAATTTAAAATCACTAAGTTTCCACAATCGATTAGTGTTTAATTAACCAACAACATAAAACTTTCCATATTTTCTCATTCACTTGCACTCGAATAAAAGCAACACTTATATTCATAATGGTGGTCAAATAAAAACAGTAATTTTTGCCAACATTTTAATAACAATCTCAGCTCTTAATTGCGTTTAATCTCTGCAATCTTTCACTAACAATACGGCCGGTAATGACTCGTTGAATCTCGGTAGCTTCTAATTCTAATTCATTAAGTTTCCAACATAGGTTTGAGCTCGTCCAAGTCGTTCACTTGCTTGAAGATTCCGTGGAAGTCTTTATGGACTAGAGAAATTGTAGATTGTAATTGCAATAACAGTGTTCTCGGTGCACTCCACGCCGACCACTGACTACTGACAAGATTTCCATTTTCATGTTTAGAAAGCATAATTATTGTGAAGTATAAAGACTCATCGTGAGTTTTATTTAATTCGAGTTGTGCATAGAGTTAACTTAACTACGTAATATATTAATAAAGATAAAAGAAATGAAAACAAGTATAGCAAAAATGTTTAAGTTGCAAGTAGCTTGGAATAAAACAAAAAGTATTTATCACATGTTGTTAATGAACGATCAACTCTCTAAGTCTTTAACTACTTCAAAGCGTGAAATGATAGCACTTTTCATTAGTTTTCTAACTTGTTCAATGAGTGGAAACTCGGCGACTCGACCATGATTAATGAGCGAATGATGAACACCTGTTATTGGATTTTAATTTTTTTTAAATGGTTGTTTTACAAACAAGTGTTAATTAATTAAAATATAAATAAACATTTATAAACTAATTTTGATTGCAAATAATAAATAATCTTTGACATTTAACGGATCTTTTATCGTAATCGTTGCAAAAAATTAAAAAAATGCGTTTGAGAAAATATTGTCCATGAAAAAAAAATTTTACTTTAAAATTACCCACCAAATTTTATTCATTTAAAGCAATATTAACAACTGAACTTTTTAAAATTTGTTTTTATTTTATTAAAACCTGTCAGTTTTCGCACTTTTTGCAAACACTGCAAAATTGCAAATTTTTTTTCAAGAATTTTTTTGAGAAATACTATAAAATAAAACAAAATAATTTTAACGTGTTTTTATGGTACATGTTAGTGACTAATTAAAATAATTTTTTGGAAGCGATTTATTTCAAAATGGCGGTTTTACAGCGTTTTTTCTATGGCGTGTTTTTTTAGTCAGAATCCACCTTTTTAGTAAATTTGATATATGTATAGCTTTAGTAATTTTTATAATAATAATAATCCAATAATTTTTTATGATTATATATTACAACTGCTGTAAAAGTACCTAAGATTTTAGCGATATAATGATTTTGGACCAAATGGCGTACGTCTAAACTAAAAAGTTAAAAAATTGCCATAAAAATTGTCATATAATTATTAATAACAAATAAACTGTACAATATATCGTAAAAATCTTAAGTACATCTAAAGGTAATGTATATTCAAAGATATATTTAAAATTTCAAGTTATACGGTTGAAAATTGTAAGAGTTATTTGTCTTTGAAACTTAAAAAATTAGTTTTGAGATATGAGCGTTTAAAATTTTAATCCCCGCTTTAATCCTGTAACTGACGCTGTGGTAAAATCATCAATTGAACCTTTTAAAATTATTTTTTTCATATAAATCAAACGACATATTATTTTTACAACTCTAAAGTATTGTTTAAACAAAAAAAAAATTTTTGAAATTTTTAAAAATTTTCGTAAAATTCAAAATTTAACAATAATATAAAAACTATCGATTAAAAACTTGTTTTGTTATGTAATTTACAATTTAGTTAATTCAAGCGTTAATTTCATAGCATCTTATATAAAGATTAAATAATTGTTCTTATTTATGTAAAAAAAAAAAACAATTTGCAACAATCACAAGTGTGACTCAAATTCGCGCTTTTAAAAAACCATTACCTCAATGCTTTCTTGTTATCAATATCATTGTTTGATATAAGAATAAACAATAAAAGCAATTTAAGTGTGTTTCTCCACATAAACCAATAAAATAGCTACCAAATGAAAATATTGACTTTAGCACATGCTTAGCGCGTGATTTAATATTTAATTTGTGTAAACCAAACGCATACACATAATGTTGAAACAGAAAGTGTTGAACAGAACAGATTATTTATATTATGTTTACCGAAGATTTGTTTATAGAAGACAAAAGATGTATGTTGTGCAAACATATTTTCATACAAACCAACTGGCATTGTGCTACTACAATTAACCTATGCACATTATAAAAATATTCTGGTAATTTGTTTCAACTCGTAATGAGTAATTTTATCAAAATATAAAACAAAGTGTGAGATAGCGTACATTCTCGTTGTTAACACGTGTTGGAATTGTTGGCCACATTGATAATGTCTCCAATGAGTCCTACGCAACGTTAACACTTAAATACCTCAGGAATAAATGAGTTAACTGTATTTCGCAAAAAGTGTAACACCAGTGAATTTGATAATAATTATCAGAGTTAAAATTTTTTAGTTCCGCATGATCGCATGGTTTTTGTGAATATAATTTTCGCTTGACGTAATATTTTTTTTTGTTAATGAAAACCGTGAGTATATTATTGTGATTTACTTGATTTTAATTTTATTTATTTTGTTTTTGATTTAAAATAATTTAGTAACATTTAGTAAATTTTGGTAAACGTTGAAATTTTGATTGAGTCGTGGCTTTGGCCTTAATCCGTATTACTCTATATATACATCGTCTACCTAAGTAATTCTTGTGACAAATTGTACCATTTGCAAACGCATTCGGACAAGTGTAATAAATATGCAAATTGTGCTTATATATTGCAAGCGAACAATCTGCGCGGTTGACTAATTGATCGGATTTGGTTGAATTATGATCTTATTAAAACAAATTAAACTAACTAAGGATAAATAAAGTTCAGATGCTTTTTGTCAATTAAATATAATGAATTACCTAATTATAGTTTATTGGTAAATTTAATACAAAGGTTAAAATTTTAAAAAATAAAAAAAAATAAACTTTAAATTTTTGGAAAATCCCAAAAAAATTTTTTTAGCTTAAACAATACTTTAGAGTCTTAAAAATATAATGCCGTTTGAATTATACAAAAAAATTTATTTTAAAAGGTTTAATTATTGATTTTACCACAGCGCACGTTATAGGATTAAAGCGAGCATGAAAACTTTAAACGTTCATATCTCAGAACTATTTTTTTCAAGTTTCAAAGACAAATAACTCCGACAATTTTTAACCGAATTTCTTGAAATTTGAAATATATCTTTGAATATATATTGTTTTTCTTAGTACAAAAAATATTAACAATATATTGCTTAGTTTATTAGTTATTAACATTTATATGAATTTTTTTGCACAAATTTTTGATTTTTTAGTTTAAAAGTGCACCATTTGTACAAAAATCAATATATCCCAAAAATCTTACTTAGTTCTATAACATTGTTAATATAAATTCGTAAAAAAAGTCTAGTTTAATAATATTACAATAATTACAGACGTTATTTGTCCGGGAGTTGGACCCTAACGAAAAAAAAACACGCCATCGCAAAAAACGGTGTACCGCCGCCATTTTGAAACAAATCATTACAAAAAAATTATTGTAATTAGTCACTAACATGTATAATAAAATACCGTTAAAATTATTTTGTTATATTTTATAGTATTTCTTAAAAAAAAAATTTAAAAAATTAAAAAAATTTTTTTTTTTAAGACTTCACTGTTTCTTTAAATTTATTTTTTTTATTTTAATAATAAAAATTATATACTTTTGATAACGGTTTGTTTAATGTCCGAGTTGTAGTTATGTATGTATGTTACAAACTTTATGAATGAATCTACTAGTCTACTAGTACTCAGTAACCATGAGTCTGCGACGCAAAGAAGTCTGTCTGTTTTGTTGTGGCGAACGCGAGGATAGCATGTTTGTTCTCTCCTGCCGGCTAGCAGGCTGACCGACATTCGGCCCCGCAGTGGCTTGCTAAACAGCCAGCCCGTTCGGATTTATTTGACATCGCAAACACGGCAGGGTAAGCACAAGTCCGAACAAAACGACGCGCAACGTGCCGAACGCAAGCAGTCATCGGCAGGAGTGCATCCTGGCAGGAACAACACAATTTAACATTGTAATTAAACCAATTGTGCTTTTTGTGCCTTGCCAAACAGTGTGATCCAAAGTTTGACCAATTGTGATTTTCATTTCTTCGAGGACATATACACATTATCATGGCTAAAGAACTTAAAGGTAATTTTAAAAAAATTATAAAAAAAATAAAAATTTTAAAATCAGTTTTAAGATTTTTTTAAACTCACAGCTACTGTTTTTTCTGATTTGTAGATATGAATAAAGTTAAGTGATGCCATAAAAGTTTTGTAAACATTGTACACTCACTTAACTTTTGATTAAAGTATTATCATAACCCAGATTATTTTTTTTCTAGTAAGTACTTGATATAGTAATCTTTTCTGTGTAAACTTTGTTTTACATTAGATTACTTTGTACCTACGTGGAAGAGATAAACACTAATACTTTTAAGTATTTATCAAAGATTACATTGAAAGTTTAAAATTTTTAATTAAAAAATTAAATAACCATATAATAATTAAATGTTCTAATTATTTTTAAATAATAGTTCAATCAATAATTAGTTAATTGTCCTCGTGCTAGAATGAAAGTCAATGCTTAAAGCTTAGTAAAGTAAATTTCAGTCTAAATAATTAAAAGTATCAATTCCATACACTCGACACTAAAGTTGTCTTTATTTGAAATGTTCATTAATTAAAATACCTGTATCCACAATTACACTGATAATTGTGAGTACAGATATTTATACATTGAATCAATTCATCACACAATCACGCATTATGGTTTTATTTGACATCAATCTGTGCTTTAAGTAAACTTTTATTTGTAGTTTATTTTTACTCATGTGGAAAACATGCAAAGTCGCTTTTGTCGGAATTGTCTATTAAACGTCTATTAATGTTGCATTCACCAAGCAGAAATGTAATTATTACGAGTTGAAAAGTCGTTCGAATTGATGGTAAACAATAAAAAAATCGATGAAATAACTTTTACCTTTACGATAAATTGCGTTGCACTTTTGACTCTTGAGTGTTATGACGTTTTATTGTTTGGTTTGTTGCTTTGCTTGGGAAATTCAGACAAATTGTTAAGTATTTTATTTGCTTTTAATTATAAATTCTAAGGAAATGTAATTTTTTTTTGTTTGGGTTTTAAGTAATCAAATATTACAATTAAAAGTTGATGAGTTTTAGTTTTTAATTTTTTTTATTTGTATTGAGGTTTATTTAAAATTAATTATTGGAATAATGGAGTTGTTTTGTAAAAATAGATACGATTAGTAACAAAATAGTTTAAGTCATTAAATGAAATATCTTCGACGAATATATTCTTGTTGGTTTTGTTAAGCCAATGGAACTTTTTGTAGAAGGCTTTGATTGGTTTTTATTCTACTGGGTATTACTGGGTAATGTTACTAATTGAAATTCTGTCAATTAGTATTGAGTGTTTGGTGTCCCACAAGACATAGGTAATAAACTTAAGTAATATAATACAATCATACTTGTTTTTAGTTGTCATGTGATAGTGGGAACCTTTAGAAATGTTGATATTAATTTTATTTTAAAATAATTTTATTTTTTAATTAAATTAATGTCAACATATTTAAATTGTTGATAATGATATACCTATAATGCTTAGATTTGTTTTTGTCATAGTTTTAGTTTTAATAATTATTGGCTAAAGTTATTAAATTTATTAAATTTATTTACTTCATGTTCTTAATTTTGAATTAGTATTTAAGCAATATTTTTTTTAAATATTTGTTTTTGTGAATTGGATTTAATTTAATAAAAGTCGTTGAACTTTTAGTACCAGACTTATTTTAAATATTACAAATATTGATAAAAATAAATATTACTAAAATTTAAATGGTTTCATTTGTTTTTATTCAATTTTTTTTGGAAACTTTTTGTTATGTATGTTTGTTTTGGTTTATTTAAAAAATAATTGTTGAATTGTTATTATATATAAAGCAGTAAAGCAAATTTAATGAGTATTGGTAGTCTAAAAGCAGGCTTTTTAAACAAATACAGTTCCTTATTTTTAATTTGATTTTTCTTGGAGTTTAACAACAAACATTCACATTATAAAGCAATAAAATTAAGTTGTGAATCATCGATTTAATAAATTGTAGTTTCATTGTAAATTGTACACAATTAATACAATTTGTAATGATTTCGTTGTTGTTTTTTATAAATATTTGTATTTGTATAAAGGATAAACATATTAGAGGATAAACATATAATAAATGTAAAAATCATATTTACTTTTTTGTAATAATTCAAAGTGTTCGAAACAGCATGGTCCACCAGACCACTAATAAAAAACGGGTAATAGATGTGCTTGACTTGGAGTCTCAAAATGAACTGAACTTTATTTAACAAACGATTTAACAAGAAAACTTTAGAAAAAACAAATGCAAAATCAAGGCCTACTCGTATGGTGTAGCGGTTCTTATCTATTATGTTCACACCAAGGCATACTTGATTCTTAACAGACTTTTGGTTTTCGAACACAAAGATTGATTTGAAATGCGTTCAATTTTACTGTCAAATTGTTTTGGTTTGTGTTTAACATAAAATCTCAGCATTAATTATTTATAATAAAAACTAAATGTTTATTTCTTGAATAAATGGCTCACTCCTAAAGCAAAAAGTCTAAAATTGGCCAAAAAAATTGTCATATTTTTATTAATAACAAATAAACTATATACTATATCGCAAACATTTTACGTACTGTCTAAGACAATGTATATTTCAAGATATATTTCAAATTTCAAGTAATTTGGATAAAAAAAATTTGAGTTATTTGTCTAAACAACTCAAAAAATTTATTTTGAGATAATAAGTTGAAAGTTTTAATTCCTTTTTCAATCCTGTTGCTGACGCAGTGGTAAAATCAATAATTGAACCTTTTATAAATTAATTTTCTTTTCTAAATCAGAAGGCATAATATTATCATATCTCTAAGCTTTTTTTCAATAAAAATAACAAAATTGAATTTATGAATATTCTAGATGCACATTCAACAAAATTTAAGTTGAACTTTCTTAATTTTAACAAAACAAAATGACATCTTTATTTATAACAAAAATAAAATCCTCTAATTTTTCTTACCATGAGAAATACAATTATATATTGCATATAAAATTCCAGTAAACTCTAACATAAAATGCATACATAAAAATAAAAATTAAAAAATACCAGTTGCTAATGAAAGAAATTAATTTTATGAAGATGCTAATAGTGCTTTGCCTTTGTGTTATCGATTGGATTCTGTTGGACTTTATGGTTTATTATGGTTTCGGATGGCATTCGCACATTAATTATTAAGAGTATTTTTCATCACTGTTTAATTGCAATGACCTACAAAGCAAAATTTTACTTCACTCTGTGGTCTTTGGTCTTGGTTTATTCGATAAATGTAAACATGAAATATTACTTTATGCGAAAGACGCATCAAAGAATCAAAATGTTTCGAATTAATCATAATCACATTCGTCAGTATTCTCATTCACTGTAACTGAGTGCTAATAGCGCTTAACATGGTTCATTAAACATATTAGATAATAAAGATTATAGTTAAAGAGTAACCATGAAGATTTACGTAGTTGACTATTTACTTTATTTGTAATTGAAACATCAAACTATAATCCAAAAAATAATGACAAATTATCTTTAAAGATATTTAACTAAAGATAAAAAAAAGATAAACTAACAAGTTAATTATTACAACATTTATTTGTTGCTTTGTTGAATAGTTTAATGTACATTTATTTACAGAAAAAAATTGTGGTAATATTCTAATTTTATTGTTATGTCTCATTAAATTCAATAATTTCCAACCAAGCAAATAATTTCCTTGCGGAATTTGAACGCTTCACTGATTAGAAATTATAACTGAATCTCAGCACGGAAATTCTTCAGCATTCAATATACTTTTACGTTTAGCAAGAAATATATATTTATTTATTTATGTCCTTATGTATAGTAAGTACGAGGCTCTATAAGTAAACTTGTTTGAACTTGAGTTGAGACCTCAACATTATCTAACGGTTGTTGTGGTGAATATTGACGGTATTACAAGAATGCATTTTTATCTCTTTGTGCAGGTGCCGACAGTATGCTAGGCTTATCCGAGATAACGGAAAACAAGAAGGTATGGCGGATGATCGTCGCAGAGTTCGTCGGCACGTTCCTGCTCGTCTTCCTTGGCTGCGCATCGGTATTGGAAAAAGAATCCCGAACACAGATAGCCCTTGCATTCGGTTTGATCGTCGCTAGTTTGGCTCAGGTAAGTCAAGTAAAAGATCAAAATCATTAAAAGTCCAAAACAATAAATTATCAATCGTTAAAATTAAATTGTTTAACACTTTACAACTTTTAACCTTAAACTTCAAGAGTTAGAAGCGTTAGAACGTCTTCAAGTTCGTGTCAAAGTTCAAGAAGTAACAATTTCCTAAATTATTATTTTTATTTATACTCATATAAAGTTACAATAACATCACAGCTTTGTTTTGTACGTTTTATTATTATTTTGGCATTTTTACAAACAAAATTTGCATTAAAAAATATTTGAAGGTTTTTAACAGTTTTTATCCTTATTATAGTGATGACAATTAAAACGCGTATTTTATGTATGGATGATAATATTGTTAACTTGTTGGCATTGTTTGAACAATCAATAATGGCAATAATTTGATGCATAAAATTAAATGTTAACATGATTAATGCGTATATTGAAGAATATCCATTCTCAATGACTTTTTTGATGTATCATCAATCAATCAATTATTTGTCGATTTATAGCACACTAACTAAGATTGTTTAGGATTTTAATTTAAAGAAATAATATTGGTTTTGTGTGAATTTATTGATTTCGATAAAATTGCTCCTCAAACACACGATATTGGTTCCAATTGGTTCATTTCTTTAGTTTTATTTTGAAGGTCACGTTTTGGGTTCGTGTATGTACAAAAAAAGTCGTTAAAAAGTGTTGCGAGTTAAATAAGTTTAAATAAGCGATCTTGACCTGCGCTCGTGGCCGCTGGCTGACCAACTCTTTAGCTGTTCTTTCTCTTGCTTCTCTTGTTTTACACTGCTAAAATCATAAGGAGACTCTTTACAAAAAATCTTAGTATACATCTGTTTAATGATTATTTTAAGGGGTAAAACCACTCTAGGATTTAAAAAAAATTGCAAAAAGACATAAAATAATTGTGAAACTTAAAATTTGTTAGAATCCTCAAGAATTGTTAGTTGTGGACTATATTTCGACTTCTAGAAATTTTGTAAAAAATATTTGGTTATTATTTTGTTGTCTTGAAATATAAATTTTTTTTTCGTTGGTTTATAGTGGCCTAATTTAAATTAATGAATATTATGGTTAATTTTTTTTAAATAAACTAAAGTTAATGCAATATTAAGTAATAACACTATGACCTAGCAAAATTATTGTGAGTAACATAATTGCCAATTGTTCTGAATTAGTGTAAAATCGTTTGCATTTTTTTTTGTTGATTTATTTTGGTTTGAATTAGAGTGTGTTTGATTAGTGCATAAAATAACGACGTTAAATAGGTGTTGATTGTTGAAATATTGTTGGTTTTGTAAGAATCTAGATAATTTAACACTGCCTAAGGTGGTTTGGAACACTCTAACACAGTTAGTTCTAGTTATCCTAATGATTTTAAGTTAAAAAAAAAATTACGGAATAGTAAAAAGTAAATAAATGTGTACAATTTCTTTTTAGTGGTTTATGTAGAAAATATACTTTAGTATGTTAGAAGGTTAATATTAGTGCGCAAGACCTTTCTATGTCATTTGCGTCTTCTGGTACAGTTGTAAGTTTATAAAAATTTAATTGGACAAAACATGGTTAGAAATAAGTACTTGTTGAGTTAGTTTATAAAAATTGTAGACTGCACTGTTGAATTTATTATTGGAATGACAATAGCACGTGAGGAACTGAAAACAACACAAAACAACTATGAATAAATCATTTGTCACGATTCATACACTCGTTGTTGATAACTACTACTATTGATTGTTTTAACAAAATTTATTTAGTTAAGGTAGTTGTTCGGATTAAGACATGTTAACAAATATTTATGAATTTTTGTATACTTATCAAAGACGTGATAATACATTGACCCTTAAAATTTGAAGTCGATTGATCGCTTGTATTCCGAGATATATTCAATTAAAAATTAGAATATTAACATTGGTTGTATAGGACTACTGCTCAGATCCAGTATTTAAGTTATAAATAAAAAAGTAACTTGCAGATATTTACCAAAAACTGACAATCATTTAATGCTTTTATGTTATATTTTTTAAAAATTAAATTAAAAAATTTCACCGTTTACTTTTTTCTTAATCACGGTTTAAAGTTCAACATTTTAATGAAAACTATACATCGACGGGGTCAGACGAGACAACTTGGCAACACTGTACCAGAGTTTAAATGTTATTTGCGCGGTAAATTCAAACAGACTGATAAATATGTACACAGATTAACATAGAACAACATAGCGGCGTTGCCAAACTTAAAAATTACAAAAGTGATGTGTTGGTCACGCCCTGGTCACGCCTTCACAAGTACAGTCTTATTCAAAAATTAGGGATCGCTTAGTTACCAACTCGTATACTTTGGTGGAGCATAAAACCAACAATATTTTGACAATATTGTACCCATTAAGTGGTGATAAAACACACAGTATATAAATACCTTCATTAGTATATTATACTAATAAAAAATTTAATAATTTACTACTAATAAAATATTTATATAAATTATTATTGAATATATACTGAATTTGTAATATTAGACCAATAATAGACAAGACTAGACACATTAAAGAATAATGTCTATGAATTCAAAAGATCAACATAAAACTCAACGATTTCAGGCAATTTAGTCATTGACTTAAGTTTAGTCGTTATAGTCGTTCCACCAAAATGTTTGACTATCACGATAAAGATGGAAAAATACTAAAAGATATGCGTGCTGTGCCAATGTTTAGACTATTACTTAAATATTACTGGCAAAAAGATGGCCATCCACTTCGAAACTTCTTCATTGAATTTTTCTACGTCGTGTGCACTGTTGTAGTTTTAATTGGACCAATAAGTTCACAGGCTGTAATTGATTGTAAGTAACATTATTTGTAAATAATTATTAATTAATATATTTTTGTTTAAAAATAACTATTGCAGACAACAATTTTGACTCACTCATTTCAACTGTTTCCTATTTTTTGTCATTTTTGTACGTTAGTTACGGAGTATTAATCATAAAACTGTCTAGAAACGAATGCCAGCAAATAACGAATATTATAGTGAGTCATATACCGGAAAATGAATTTTCACACACTCCTCCTCCAGGCGTGATCAAATTGTATAAAATCATAAAATGGAGTGAAATAATCAGTAGTCTTATGTTTGTTTGTGCACTGTTTGTGAAAATCTTTGAAAAGTGTGATGATGATTCAAACCCATATAGTTGTGGTTACATTTTACCAGTTGTAAGTACCTACATTTTTTTAATAACTTTAATTTATTACTTTATGGGATAGGCCACTCTATAATTTTCAAACATCTCAATTGTTTTTCCTTTTTAAATATATTGTTTTCTTAGACTTGGAGTGTTATTTATTCATTAATAATAATTGTAAAATGCTTGGAGCCTGATTCAACAGGACAACAGATGTTGTGGTATGCCCAGCGTGGTGCTGGGTTATAGGTGAGGTTGAAGGTCTGGAAGCTGATGATATCGAAGAGAAAAGAGGAATTATGGTGTTCAGATCCTTTTATACCGGGTGCTTT
>JARJDS010017254.1:0-21417 GCA_030264155.1 Atheta pasadenae | reverse complement strand
GGCAACTGCGAGTCGATCGAAACCAAATGCCAAAATGTAGCCGCGAGTAAAGAGTGTGAAGACAACATCCAAAATCCGTTTCGGTTTGCCGAAACACCAGTTTCGGTCGGACACTAATTTCAAGCAATAAACGACATACGTTTACGAAACTATTACGCCGATGACAGCTGTCAATCTGTCAAACTGTCAATCAGTGAAATGGTAAAAAATACCAACTAAATATATGAAACAATCATTATAAAGTATATAAGTTAATATTCTATATAATAAATTTGAAGAAATGCAATTCCTAAATAGTGTTTTCTTTATAATACTCACATACTTTCACAATTGAACAACAATTTTGCGTTTGCTGCACCAAATGCTTTAATATAATTCAAGTGGCGCCTTCTTATTATATAAATTAATAAATATATGTTTAGTTTTTGTTTGAATATGTATGCGTATTAAACATTAGATTAGTTTGTTATTGATAGAAATAATTATTATCAATGGCACATTGAGAAAGATGTCCAATTACGCATGAGAATTTTTTTTGGGTTTTTCAAGTCTCATTTTTTTGTAACAAATGTAATATTTATAGTTATAATTTATTAATTAAAAGTTTAAATCGCACACTAAATTTACCAAACACCAAACAATCAATGAGTGCTGTTTGGTTTGTAAGTTTTTAGCTTTAGTGTGCGATTTTAACTTTCAAATTAGTATCAACAAGGTAGGAATAATATCCATTATTTCTCCATCAATGAGTTGAGTTTTTTGGGCGACATAGAAAATCGTAACGATTTTTGAAGTCTTATAACAGTTTAGAAAGGTTATGTAGAGCAAAAAACGGAAGGAATTAAGGTCAATTCAAATGCATGACTAGCTCTGACTAGCACCGACTAGCTTCACGTCCAATACTGCCAGCGCCTAACACACGCCTGCGTCATTTAAATAATTAAATTAATTGAGTCTCCGTTTACGGTGATGTTGGTTATCGCGTATCAAGTCGCAAGACAGATAAAATATTATTCAAAAGGAAACCCTGGCCACGCGTACTTCCTTTCTGTATCGTTTGTGTTATGGCTGATTAACAAACCGCTTTGCCATTGCACGTCGGCAATATTGGACGTGAGTGAAATTAAAATTTGACTTGACCTTTCCTCGCCGTTGCGCGCATTGTCAAAATACGCCCATTCACATTTTCATGGCATGCTTTGATCCGTTTATCTTATATATGTTATGAAGTAATGATAAGTTAAATGATTTCACATTATGGCGCTTTTGTCAACGTTATTGTTGACTTTAACTATCATATATATAGTAAAATTGAGAATAGACGTCAATACGTGTCGTGTGTGTTACAAAAGAATGTGTTTTGTGTTGCACATACGCCACACTTTCCACCTACCTGCACATCCAACCAGCGCTTCGTCTTCGTTCGCTTGTTCGCACTTTCTGCTTTGCTTAATCGGATTGATGTTTGAATGTTTGCGTTGGTGGAAATCACCACTTTAAACATGTTGGATAAACTCTGGATTCAAGAACGAGAATCCCATAAATTCCGTTTGGTCCAGGTTCATCATGAATAGTTTGTCTGTGGGTGTGAGATCCGTTTTCTCCGAGGTGAATTGCTTATCGAAATTGCTTACGTCCTTGCGATGTTTCTGCGAATCACATTCACATCCGTGTTATACACACATTGCAAAACAGATTTGTACGTTAAAGATTTAATATTTAGATAAAATATGATAAAAATTTGAGGTTAAACTTTTTTTACTTTTGACAGCTGACGGCTGTCAAATTTTTTCGAGTAGATAAAGTTGCCTAAGTTAGTTGCGGTATATTACACTTGTATAATAAAATGTAATCATGATACTAACAATTTTTGGCTTGAAGGGAGGTTGAATTTCTCTGTTTTCTATCTTGTCCCAATCGATGCGACGGAAGAACGCATGTCCTCTAACATCTTCCTCGCCGTGTCCACCGCAACCCAAGCGTTTTGTTGGGTTTTTCGTCAACAACTTGAAAGATTTCACGTTTAGTAATTCAGTGTGTTTGTTTGTATGTCGTGTGTGTGTGTACATTGCAAAGGTTTTATGTTATAGCGCAAAGGAAAAGTGATTTGATGTACTTACGCCTTTACAGACATCCTTCGACTCCTTCGAGAGTCCTTTCGGATAACTGACGTTGTGATCGGTAATGGCCGCAAACAGCTCCTCCTCATCCTCCCCGTCAAAGGGCGGTTGCCCAACCAGCATCTCGTAGAGTAATACACCGTACGCCCACCAGTCGACGGATTTGCCGTACGGCTGATAGAGAATGATCTCCGGCGCAATGTAGTCGGGCGTGCCACAAAACGTCTTGGTTGTTTTGTCACCCAGAATGCCCTCCTTACACATGCCAAAGTCGGCGATCTTGATGTGCCCGTCCTGATCGAGCAACACGTTGTCGAGCTTCAGGTCGCGATAGACAATGCCGCGGCTGTGCAAGAAGAACAGGCCGATGGCAATTTCGGCCGAGTAGAATCTGCAAAATACATCCGATTGATGAGATGATGATCGCGCCACAGCGCGCGGAATACAAAACACGTGAACATACACCGCAACTGGTTCCTTAAACTTGCCGCACTGCTGAATCTGGAACATGAGATCGCCGCCATTCACGTACTCCATCACGAAGTAGAGACGATCCATTGTTTGAAAGCAGGAATGCAATTGTACCAGGAATGGTGGTTTATTAGACAGCGCCAGCACGCGTTTCTCGACCATCGTGCATTCGACATCGTCGTCTTGAATGATGATGTCCTTCTTGAGTATTTTGATGGCGTACAACTCGTCGGTACCTTTCCGCTCCGCCAGCATCACCTTACCAAACGATCCCTTGCCCAAAACCATTAGGAAATTAAAATCAGTCGCGCGAATCACGTCCTTTTTGCCCATGTTGTGCGGCACATCCTTGTTTTCTGCCATTGACGGTTTCTTGGTGATGGAAGTTTTCTGTAAACGCAAAGCATGAACATTTTATGGCGACCCGCGGTATGAATAATCAAATTTACCCTCATCGCGGATTTAATTTGTGCCATGTCGACGCCCTCCTCGGGCACCGGCACGTTATAAAACTCGCCCTCCTCCTGCGTCAACAGCTTGAACCACCCGCTGACCGGGGATTTTATCAACTCGGAGATGCCGAACGACAGTGAGCCCATGAAATCATTGCGAGACGTTCGATCCCAGTCCCACACCTCAATCAACAAACGCCGGTCTTTGTCTTCGGGCTTCAGGTCGCTGAGAGACAAAATTCCAAAATTAATTTCGCGATTAAAATTACAAACGCCGCGCCACTCACAATGTCAACGTTTCGTTCCATACGGGATTTAACGATGCGCGTATTGTCTTGGTTTTCTTCTTCACGTTATCCGAATCGGGGATTAATTTCAGCTTGACGTACGGATCGCTGGAGCCATTCGGATCCATCGGAATCAAATTCTTACCCTGCACCACTGCGTACAATCAAATCAAGGTAAGTAGGTGCACGATTTTAATTACACAGAATTCAAGTGAACGTAAGACTTTAAGGTTATGTGCGTTTACGTTTTGAGTGACATAACCTCACCTTCGACCGTAAGCTTGTTTCCGGCGCAGTTGATTTTTAATTGCATCCTGCCACGACGCTCGGTGTGATCGCAGCCGCAGAGATTCGGCACGGTTTCCTCGCATCGCTGATGAACGTTCATATCGCAGGCTGCACAAACCCATGCTCATTAACAGAAAGCCGAAGGGAGGAAGAGGGAGAAATTGTGGTGGATTCGCCGGAACGAATTGATCACCACGGCCTCGACATTTAGCATTTAAGTATATTGGCAATATTGGCATCGCTCTGAACGTGTCTGCTGATTGCACGCATTCATCGCAATCGCAGCCAAACGATTTACCTGTGCACTTCATCCCCTGGTGGAGGACGCCGTAGAGCAGCGAGCCACAATGGTCGCAGAACGTCGGCGACGAGTACGAGTGCGGCTTGAAGTTGTGCTTCGTCCGCGTGTCCTAGAAACAAATCGCTTCGTATTAATTTATTTATCCACACACCGAGAAGATATCGGATTGTAAATCTAGGCACGTACGTCGGAATCGGCGCCCTTGTCCGCGCCGGGGCATGTGAACGTGACGTACTCGTGGCATCTTTTATGCACGACAAAACTGCACACTGCGAACACAAAAGAACACTGGTTTTTGCCACATTTTGGTGGAAGCCGGCGTGTGTCACGTCGGAAAATTAAATTCCTCGCGTGAATTTAGAAGAAAGGTCATACCTTGGCATTGGTATCCCTGCTTGCCGAAACCCCTGCAACAAAATTGCTTTTCTTATTTATTCAGGCAATGTCAAGAGTTGAACAAGTATTATACGACTTGGACGTTTCTAACGTTCGCATTAGAAACGTGCGTTCATTTATTTCGCCAGTCAAGATTCAAGACCAAGAACAAAAGTCTTGAAAGTCGGCGGCTTACATGGGACATGGAGGCAACGAAAACTTACAACATTCACTTCTTACTCGCGCAATAAGCTGAACAATATATCACCATTTGTTCATACTCTACGACAAGCTGTTTGAAATGTTAAACACGTACTTCCATTGAATATTTATATTTTTATTTTTATTGTCAAATGCATATAATGGCGGAAATCATTGCTTTACTTACTGGACGTGTATCGGATTATGTACGCGATTTAATGTTTTTTAAAAATACATTAACGACTTCCTCTCATTGCGCTCCAACGCGTCGTGTGTTTGATCTTGGAAAAACGCGAAACCGATAATTTCATAATTAATTAACGAAATTACGTGTACGACGTGTAACTAAGTTGAACCGTACATATTTAAAATTTGATTTATGTGCTTGTAATGTGTAAATCCGCATATTTAACAACTAAAACACTGAATAACTAATAACCTCAAAATATTACGTAAAAATTTTAACAATTTAAATTGAAGTAGGCTGTGATTTGGTGTGTTTTGTGTTGCATACATAACGTGTCATATATGTCATTTATTAGATTACGCCCAACATTGTCAAATTGTTAACTTGATTTATAATTACCAAATAGTTTCGCAGTTCAAAATAAATTAATATGTTCGGAGTGATTCTAGATTGCAAAATGAATATTTAACTAATAAACTAATCAATAACTACAATATCGCAAACACCACCAAATCCATGTGTGCACACAGCGAATCAACTCAACTATAACCTCAAAACGGATGAAATGTCCAGATGAGATTTTCGTACGTAATGAAAATAGTTTAACGGGTGGTTTTTCCACCAATCAAAAATATACAATCAAGAAATGTGTAAACGAAACTTATCATTGATTGATTATATCTTTAATACCGCAGCGATTTTTAAAAAATTGAACTCTTAAATCTTTGTTTTGTTTCAAATCCGTAGAACCGCAAGAAAAACTAATAAATAATGGATCAGATGTGTCGGGTTTGTTCAAAGTTATGAAATCGATGAGTAAACGCGGATGTACAATTGATCTATTTACAATCCGCACAAGAATGCGTTTGGTCTTGGCCAATCTCCAGTTATTCTTAAACGATGAACGTTCAATGCCGAAAGTTGAAAGTTGGCAGCGATATAAAAGAATATCGACATTCTATCGAGATATTACTAATAATTATTAACGATTACCAACCAAGAATGCAACAAAATGTACACTAAATACGATTATCATTCTATCACGCAACCGAATATACACGTTGTACTATTATACAATAAATATTTTAATATAAACACAACAAAAATCAATGTGTATCAAGTGTTGTGCGTATTTTTTGTTGCGTTTATTTTATTAAGTATAAAGTAAACTGTAAAGTAACGTCTACACTGGAGCGACAAAAGTAAAATAAATATTTTGCAACGAAACGAAAGCTGCAACAAATACTACAATCCTGCGAATGCTGCAATCATACAACATTTTCAAGCGTTCAAAAGATTTCGCGTGCAAACTGTGAAAAAACATCTTTTGTTTTGTGAATGTCTAAAAATAACCTCAAAACCACCAACTAAACTGACCATTACGCAAACCGCAAACGATGTTAGAAACAAAATAGAAAATCTACGTATGTATATTATGTCTACCAGCTTGATTAAATAAAGTGCAGCCGCCGAAGTAAAGTTTCGCGTGCGAAATTGATTACTTTTCTTAAAAGCCCCCTGATGCCGCCACCAAGGAATATAAACAAATGTGCAAATGTTATATATATAATAAACGTTAGTGTACGAAAAGTAATATTTAATATTTTAATCTTAAAATAATTTTTTAAGGGTCGTGAACGTTTACAAACACGCACCGATCGCGTGTAGGCGGCGGCAACTGAAATATTTACCGCGATAATTAAATACAACGCGTGTGCGAAAAAACCACTCGCTCACTATATAAGGTATAAAAGGTTTACCTCTGGTTTCTACTCTTCTAGTCCCTGGTACATTGACGTGAATCATTAATGTTTACGTTTTGCGCCCGACCAATGAAGCGTTGCGCTCTTTATTACCCCCGCGTCTCGCACTCACATCGTAACGTATACTCACATACGCTACTCATAAGCGTGTTTCGAATGACCCATATATAAACCATTTTAAAAATAAACACGTAAATTGTGATCAATAAACGCCTGCCTGCCGGCGGTGGGTTCACGTTTGCGAATATTGTTCACAAGAACCACCTAGTCCTGGGACACTCCAGACAACGCGAAATTGCGTACGAACCAAATCAAAGGTATCCCAAAAGGTAATCTGAAGCTTGATAGACAAGCAATAATCGTAACCATAACTATAACCTACAAAGCTTCAAAGCAAAGCAAAGCTGAGCAAAGCGAAGCGAAACAAAACAAAACGCGAATAAAGATTAGTTGGTTATCATAGGCAACCAAACCTACACGTTTAATCATATGACATCACAAGATGGCTGTGGCTGTTCCAACAGTTCATTTAACAAGATTTCGACGGGTGGTGTGGTGTCAGTTGTGTTCTGCTTGTTTAGGGATGTGCACGCGCCCTTTTAAGGTAATAATAGCCCCTAGTTCGCATACGGGTCGATCCCAAGCACACCAAAGCGTACAAGTTTACTAACAATCCGAACTTTACAGGTATAATATGTCTACTTCCACCGTGTTCCTCCCGACGCCGGTACACAGGTTGATCTAATTTATGTTGTACTAATTTGTGCACGAGCGTACCAGATTAATTGTCTTAGAAAATGATGGGGGCGCACTCAAGCGCGTGATTTATGATTAACGTGCATTAAACTTAATTAATCACAATGACTTGAAATTGACTTGTTACGCTCGCTACATAACCTCAAAACTTATAACTTTTGATTAATTTCATTATAATTAAATGTTTTATGAAACACGCTGTGAAATGTCAAAGTGTTTTTTCTATTTTTTATATTTTACTTTATTATACGTTTTGTGGTAGGTGGGCTTTGTGTGGAGGTTGTCTGTGTGTGGGTTGCTTTCTGGAGCAGCAGGAGCATTTCTGGAGCGTTCGCTTGGTTCGAACGTTGTTGGCTCGTTAGCCAATCAACAGGTGAGTCGCGCGAATACGTTGCCGAGGTGTACGTAAGCGCAGAACACACGAAAACCAGAGGAAAATCGATAAAATCTCCCGAAATCATCACCACATCAGCACATCAGTACATTAGCGTTTTAAAACGTTGCAAAACTCAAGCACTCAGAGGGAAGAGTCTAGCGGCGTTGATAATGTGATATAAAATTTTGTAACCACATTTTTATTTATTAATTTTAAATATAAAAAATTACGTTTTAGATTTCCGGTTTTACAATCACAACTTCCAATCACGAGTAAAATTTACAATCTTTTTAAAAGGTTTAGTAAGGCGTTAAAGTTGATTGAAGCAACAAGCTTCAAACGTGGGTGGTGTGAAAACGAAATCGTAAAAAATCAAAAGTAATTTGGATAGATTCCGTACTTACCAGATGAAATCCTTGCAGTGCGAGCAGAACGTCGGCTGCTTGAAGAATCTGGGCATAAATTTGTGATCCTTGACATTGTAGATGTTCTTTTTCTTGAGCGCACCCTTCCTGCCGCGCGATCGGAAGCCGCCTTTCGCGTTCAGGTCCATCCCCTCGTCGTTGAGCTCAACCTCCGCCATCTCGACTTTTCTGTATTAAACAAATTGTATTTTTTTCATCAATCAAAATACTACCATCATTTATTCTTGTAACATTAGTACTAAACCATGTGTTTTTAGGTAACGCTTAACCAGACGCAGACGCAAAACTAAAGAAAACCTTCACACCGAAAGACTTACGACCTCCAAAATTTGTTACAACAATAAAATTTAGGTAACAACAACAGCCGCGGACGCAAACGTGAATAATGTCACTCGCAGTATACTCAGATCTATATCACATAATAAGCGTTCATTTAATTAAATTAAAATCGTATATAAATCGTAAATAAATCGAATCCATCAGCTAAATACCAATCAAGTCACGCTAGATTTACGACGTGACTTATTCATAATAATAAAATTACGCTCGTAAATTAATTTTATATTTTACGGTTTACATTTCACGCTTTATTATATATATTATACTATAAGTTTATTAAGTTTATTACGTTTAGTATTTTACAATTAATAGTTACACACTTTTATTGTTTTTATTTATTAATATTTTTATTAAAACTCTAAAAAGTTGATAAAATTGAATATTACCACGATTTGTGTTGTGTTTTTGATGCCTAATACTATGTTGCAGAATGAAGAGTTTCCGTTCTTGTGGTGTCTTGGTTTATCTTAGTCTTCCTGCGCGGAGGAGAACAGAATCCTGACGCGACGCGGTGCTAGACAACGCGACTACTAGTGCGATGTGCGTTCGCGACGCTCGCTCGAGACTCCGCGGCTTCGGCGTCGACTCCTACACGACCAGCAGCGGCCATCAAATGTCAATACATTCAGGTGTGTGCTAGACACGCGCTCATGCCTCGATGCTCGGTTCCGAGGTACCGAGCAAGCGCGTTTCGTACTTTTCAAACTGCACACAAACGATGAGCAGATGCTTTCAAATGGCTTTTAACTGTACCACAACCGCGTTTCATCATTTTGATTGCATTTCATTTAGACATAATGCATATTGGGTTGCATACAACACCAATGAAAGCATTTTCTTTTTAAGTATTTTAATGTCATTTAATGTAAATCGATTTGGAAATTTAGGAACTTTTGGAACTTGTAAGTTAACAAAATTAAATTTTAGGTTTTTGGCACAAGAAAGGAAAGACCTACATTTCCTATCGATTCAGGATTCAGATGCCTAGCGGGTATTTTTTCGTATCGCGGCAAAAATGTTCATTGTTTTGCGCGGCTGGAAGTGCCTATCGTTGTGTTGGTGTGCTTGCGTTGCCTGCCAAGCTGATTAAAAGGACATGCGCCCGGAAAACCAGGCCAGACCTCAATGTTCTGTTCCCACTGTCCTGATCCTGTACGTCCTGTGCGCTGTACAGTCCAGTACAGATGGTGCTTACAGCGCCGCCTGGTGTGTGAATTAACAACTTGAATTGGCAAGCAAGCAACACAACAAACAACAAGGACGTTATTTCTTAACTAAATAATGTTTAACATAAAAAAAACAACATTTTTGTGTTTTGTTTTCTTTTTAAATGTTTATTAAGTTTTAATGTTAAGTTATGTACTTACTTATGTTATTGTTAACTGTAGGAAAATGTTGTTTAACTGGTCACTCGCTTTCTGTGTGTGACCAGTTGTGGGTGTTGTTTTTGTGTGATTTTTTTGGCAACACTTGTTTGCTGTCCGCGCACTCGCGCGTGTAAGACGTCGCGCGTCGCCGGTTTCCCGATATAATGCGAAATATAAATAAACAAAAATCGGCGTCGTTATGTTTATGTATTTACAATGTAACGAATGTAATGTTCGTTCGCAATGCGAGGGAGTGGTGCGCGCGTCGCGACGCTTCCGCACACATCGATTTTGTGTGTGTTGCTCGGCGGAGCTCGCGCCGCTGCTCTCGCCGGTCCGCTCCGACACCGACTTTCCTGCGAACTGCGGCGCGAGCGCGCAGTTTTTCCGACAATAAGTGCCTCTCGTTCGGACCACGGCCTGCACCGCCTAACGCCGAACGGGAATAATTCTGGCACCGGTCTAGGTCTAATGCAAACAAATACGCCTGGCGGCGTCGATTCGTTGAGGCCGCTCGCTGATGGTTGACTAAAAGCGAACGCAAAAAATATTTGCGCGCGCTTGATAAGTCACGCATTGTGTTTTAATTTATTGACGGCCGGCGCGGTTCTATGATGCCATTTACTTTGTTACTGTTAGTTACTTGTTTGCTTTCATAAAACTTTTTGTTCGTGTTTAACTTAAGCATGTGGCTGTGGCGCACATGTTTGAATTTGTTGGAAGTTGAAATATTACTCAGGGTTGTTGTAAACTGTGTGTGTATATGTGTTAGTTTATATCGATTTAGTTACTTACTTGCGTCTAACGTTTAATTTGTAAACGCTTCAATTAGCACGCGCTTTCAATCATTTTAATGCACACGAAATAGTGGCGTTTGATTGGCACTCAACTCAATTTATTTTTATTTGGCGCAGCAATTGACTTCATTGTCACGTTGTACATCTCGCTAATCGACTCTGGAATCAAACACGCGCACGCACGGAAGGATAATGGCAAATAATGGCCAACAAGTGTCGAAATAAGTGACGAACTTTACGCCAACCAACGCCAACTTAGACTAATTCACTGCCAATGTCAAAAAGTTTGTTTTCTAACGAGTTCAAATGTTTTTTATGAAACACGCCATATGATTTAAGTTCGTTAAGTTGCCTACCTCACAATATTAACACAATAACACGTAAATAACATTTAAAATCTGAACATTAAACATAATTGGATCTTTCCAATTTATTTCTATCTGTTTTTATTATTTATGACTCTAAACTTTATGCTAGATGATTACTATTTTGATTGAACCATTATGTATTTGATTTACGTTTGTTTATTGTTCTAGCGAAATTGAACATTTCCAGGATTACGAGTTTCACGCGGCGCATGCGCATAGCAGTTGCCATGTTGCAAATTTGCACATTAATTGTCAATAAACAAAGACATTTCCTCGATTATAGAGATAAAGTGTTGTAAATTATTCTATAATGGGCTGCAATATAGTCAGGATAATACTAGGTCAAATTTTAATTGGATTTTATGCCAACCAAGGTAAGTAATGCGTAATCTTGTTACAAATTACAAAAATACAAGGTTTGGAGCTTAACTTTTAAGTTTTCTAATTGAAAATTTACTAAAACAAAAATAAAACAGCAGAAAATATAAAATTTGTAGGTATTTATTATGTATGCAACCATACATACGCACAAAGCACACATACAGTTTGGTAAAATCAATTATATACAAAACTATATTTGCCGGATGAAGGTAAATCTACACTCAATTATTAATTTTTAACATTTAAATATTATATAAACAGTTTATATCAGTGTATAGTTGTGTTATCTTTCTCAAATTAAGTTTGGAAGAAAACTATAGACAACTGAAATCAACTTGTATGAACATGTATTGACATGTATGATATTTGTATGGTTACTGATTAATCCGTAAATAATTTTGGTGGCACTGTATGTAAATTAAAAATTCAAACAAAATAATGTTTGTTTGTTAAAAATTAAGTTAATATTTGTTTGCAATAAAATTAAACACTGTTTTTATTGTTATCTGTTAATATTCGTTATTATACAAATAAATGGTAAATTAAAGTTTAGTTTAGCGCCCCCTAATTTAAAAATTTAAACTAAAAACGACCGTTGGGAATTGTTCCATCTCCCCCTTGTTTCTTAACCATTGTCGTTCCGTTTTGATGATTCCGGTACACAAACTGCACAAAATTCAAGAAAACTCAACGGTTCTTCAGTTTCAAACTGACCTGATCAATGTTCGACCGTGAAAGTCGGTCTTATTTAAATATTTCCCTCATCTACAAAAGCAAACCTAAAGAAAAAGCGTAAATTACGCTCGTTAACTATTTTTTTAAGTAAATGAAAAAAGTGTAACCCCAACAATTAAAAATGTGTGACAAATACAACACGCCAAAAATTAAAGGAACCACATTGTTTAAAACGCCCCGGCCGGCTGATTATACCCCAATGGAAGGACAGGAATCGGATGATAGTATCACAAGCATGCAAAGTGTGCGAAGTACCAACACTGAATCGTCCGAATCCGGGGAATTAAGCTTGGTATGTGAATTTGATGAAATTGTCCGTTTATGTAAAATGCAAAGGCGAGATGATGTCGAAGACGCTATGATCGAAATGGTTCAATGCATGAGAGAGCTGAAAAACACTCTAATTATGACTCGCGATGAATGCCATCGACTACAAATGTTAGTTGATGAACGAACTCACTCATTAAGTGATATTGAAAGTAAATTAAACCTAGCTCGCAAGCTGGTGGATGCTGAAAAACGAAGGAGTAAAAAAGTACAAGAGGAAAACGATACTTTACGTGAACAAATCCATAAAGTGAAAGAATTTCTATTTAGAGATAATAAAGGTGTTTTGAATAGAGAAGCCAATGAAAAACTAGCGTTTTTGAATACAGGAGAAATGTTTGATCCAAATGTATCTTATGGGCATCAGCTTGGTGCTATACCTGAAGTAAACACCACTGGTTCTTTGCTATCTGACTTTAGTTATTCAAGGTCTGAGGATGACTTGGATTCTTCAATTTGTGCTGGTCGAAACTGGAAGAAACCAAGACATAGTGCAGGACCTGAACCGCCAGCGAAAAAACGTCGCTCTTCTACACATTTAAGAAATGTTGAGGTAAATTATAAATTATTACCTGATTGTGAGAAACTTATAATGTTTAAATGATTTAGATTAACGTTACTGATAGTGTGCGCGCCACAACGACTTTAACTGTTCCAAAACATGGACCAATCACTGCAACTTCTATTATTGAAGCTGTCCCACCACAAAATCAGGTAATATTTATTATTATTAATTAATAACAAATATTTGAAATGCTTATTAAACTCAATAACTTACAGCCCCAAAAAGGACCAGCACCAAATGCTCCCCAAGCTGATATAATTTATGATATGTGGCAAAATGGCCACCAACAAGAAAAACAACCGCAAAAAGCGCCAGCTAGGCAACACACCTTACAATCTAAGACCGTAGTGCTGCCGGATACGTGCATTTCGTGCGAGAAAAAACTACGATTTGGTAAAACCGCTCTTAAGTGTAAAGATTGTCGTGCAACTTGCCATCCAGAATGCCAAAAAGATTTACCATTACCTTGTATTCCATATGTTAATACCCCAACAAGAAATTTACTTGTAAGTAATACGCATGCGCATTCATACATTACGACTGCGCTGTAACAGTCAAGTCTTCGTTTGTTTTCTATTATCCTATTACAAGTTTATAAAAATTTTCCACGTTTTTAAAGGGTTTGATCAGTGATTACACACCAACCAGTACTCCAATGGTTCCTGCATTAATTGTTCATTGCGTTAATGAAATCGAACAACGTGGATTATGCGAATTGGGCATTTATCGTATTCCTGGTTCAGAACGTGACGTCAAACAATTGAAAGAAAAGTTTTTGCGTGGCAAAGGTTCTCCAAACTTAAAAGAAGTCGACGTTCACGTTATCTGCGGCACAGTTAAAGATTTTCTACGTTACTTGCACGAACCATTGATTACATTTAATTTATGGCCCAAATTTGTGCGTTGCGTTGAAGGCGATCAAGAAAACATCACGGCTTGTTTGTACCGCCTAATCGGTGAATTACCACAACCCAATCGTGATACTCTTGCGTACATGATGTTACATTTAAGAAGGTAAGTTAACATATTACACGGATTACAATTTTACAAACATTTGTAGGATATGCGTGTTAATTTGCATTCATTTTTAGAGTTGATGAATCCCCCGAGTGTAAAATGCCTATTTCTAACTTAGCCAAAGTGTTTGGACCCACAATTGTTGGTTATTCATCGTCAAATCCAAGCCCGGATAATTTGTTAACCGAAACAAGACAACAAAACATGGTAAGTTATACATAATATAAGTTATGCAAACAAACATACATATTTTCAAATTCAATGCTTTCCAGGTGATGGAAGTAATTATGAATTTACCAACCGAATACTGGTCTTCATTTGTGCAACTTTGTGACACACAACCCACGCCAAGATTACAACAGACACCTAGCACGGATTCGTTGCTAAGGCCAACAAGTCGCAATATATTTACACCGCATGCGCTCAGAAGTGGTAGAAGGAAGCATCGTATCTTCAATACGCCGCCATCTTGCCGACATTGATTTTCCAAGTAAATCACGTGTTAAATGTAATCGATCGCTAAGTAAAATCGATACTAGTTTTATAATTAGTTGAGCAAAAGGAACTTCTTTCAATTTACAAAGTTTCTACGTTTTCTACACTTAAAACTTAACAACTTTATATAAACGTTACAATTTTTTCCATTTTCTTTTGCTGAGTGTCAGCAACCACTTACTTTTATTTTTTTGTTTGTACTTAAGTCTTAACGTTATGCTAAAATATATTATTCTTATAGTTAGCTACAAGTATTTAAAATAGTAGCTTAGATGTATATGATTCAATGAAGATTATGTACAGTGTTTTGGTAGGCTTCAGATAAGATACAAATCAATAAAAATAAATGTACAGCATTCATTATCAAGCAATAGGTAAAAACAAATATTATACAAAACCTTGATTCTGTACTGTAATATTTGTTTCGCTTACATTTCTATTTCTAATAAAATATTTCATAATATTTCTAACAAATTTGTTTCATTTTCTACCCGGCATTAAAATAATCTCACAGAATACAATGATATGTGTTGTTCTGTTGGTTGTATACCCATAATATGACACGATTGCTGCTTGAAGTTTTCAAAAAAAACAACTAAACGAATAAATAAGTAATAAGTTGAGCCTACTTTCTTTGTATATGATAATGATGTATGATAATATAAAACAGCAAATATTTTAAACAGTACCCCATGGCCTCCATCTAATATCTACTACTTACTAGACGATTAGTAATTAATTTTCTTTTCTTAATACAGTACTCGTACAGTATTAGTTGATATTATTTGATTTAAACATGAATTTGTTGTGGCCAATTTTAATAATTTATCTAAAAAATAGTACTATTTGTAAATTTAGACTAGACGCAGCAGTTTAATGCTTGCTTTTCTAGCCTTGTATAAAAAAACACACATCACAAATCCATTCAAAACGGTCTCAATCAGACAACATTCACACAAATTGCGCTTTCTACGTCGCCGTGGTGAGTTGGTTCGCACTTTCAACGTCTCTGTCTTTACTATTCGCGGGCCGACAGCTAGTGCTTCTACTGCTGCTGGAGTCTTCCTCATCGTCGGGGTTGTCCCACTTTTGCCGCACGCCCGAGCCGAAGAACAAGTAGAATGTACAACAGATGGCGTAGACCGCACCAGCGGTGATGAATACAATTTGCCATTTTTCATGCGTAGACTAAACAAGAAAAAAATTCGATAAATGATTGAGAAAAAGTTGTAAAAATATAAAATTTATAACGTACCAAGACTTCGGTACCGCCTTTAATAATTTGACCAGCAAATATGGGCGCTAACAAACCAGCCAAGTTAGCCAGACAATTCGTGAAGGACATCAGAATACCAGCAAACCTCGGCGATATGTCTAAATGATTTACTTTGAAACCAGAATAGATACCGCCATTGAGGCCGACACCTACTGTGAGAATGGCGACGGTTAACCAACGGTTGCAACCTGTGAATGAGGCACCGACAAGGGCGATAGCTGGACCGAATTGACCTGCACAAAATTATGTTAATTCCAAATTCAGTTTTCGACTAAAAAGGCATAAAAAAACTCTTAACTTACCAATGCCATTGAGTATCTTACGAACTGGAGTGAGGGTCAAGTATTTTTCACTCAGTAATTTATCGGCGATTTGACTGGCGACCATTGAGAAGATCCACATTGCGAGATAAGGCAACGCAGACAAGAAACCGTTCTAAAATTATAAAGAATAAAAGTAA
This sequence comes from Atheta pasadenae, assembly GCA_030264155.1. Lineage (NCBI taxonomy): Eukaryota > Metazoa > Arthropoda > Insecta > Coleoptera > Staphylinidae > Atheta > Atheta pasadenae. Next base: position 5,288 of record JARJDS010017254.1, on the reverse strand, counting down.
AAATTATGTTCTTCAAAGCCTTAAAAGAAGAAAATAAACTTACATCTTTAATATCAAAATGAAGAACTTGTTTCATGTAGGTAGGCAACTCAGTCATCAGCGTCTCATAACCATAATTATGACCCATGTGAGCAATCAAAATAGCCCAGAAAGGCATCGACTTGATGATAGACTTCCATGGAATTGGAGGCATCTGCACAATAAGAAATTGTTACAATTTACATGTAAAAATAATAAAAATTAAACCAAAAAAACATACAGTAATTCCCTGAGTTCCCCATAACGCATTCATAATATATTTCTTTTCATCCGGATCAATGGTGGGATGCACTTCCGGATCTTCATGTACCCATCGCAAGAAAGCCAAGGACCAAAGGGTACCAACCGCCCCAAACGAGTAGAAAATCGAAGGCCAACCAGCGTCAGACGTCGACAACAAACCACTCAACGGCATGGAGATAACCGTACCGAATTGTGCTCCTAGAAGAAAACAATTCATACCCCATATAAATAAAACATCCACCAACGATCGCAAAGATGCAAAACAAAATCTTAATGACACACACAGCTTCAATGTTTCAATACTTCAATACTCACTCACTGAGTGCTACGTTTCGTAATTTACATAAACGTCGCAAAACGCATAACGAGTAGAAACGATTCGAGTTGCAGTTGCAGCGTTTTCGTTTTTTGTTTTTTTTTGTTTGTAGGAGAGATTAAGTAACAATTGTAATAATACCTGCGTAAACGAACGCACCCATACGACTTCTCTCATTAGGTGGAATCCATTTCGCCAGAAGAGCGTGCGTGCATGGTACAATAGGGCCCTGACCAGAAATGTTCACTTTTCAGTACCAATGCAAAGGTACAGAAATGAGAATGGCAAACATGGTGCAAACACAAATTGATCGATTTTGCCAAAAACAATTTTTTGATTTAAAAAATATAAATTTTAATTTAAAAAATGGCAAATGATGTTTAGCACTGGTTTGTATTCTCATTTGTTGTACAGTTTGCCTGTGTCTACCTACCTCGCCCAATCCTTGAATAAATCTCACGATGATCAACGGCCAAATACCATAATCAGCTGCAAACGGAACGAATAAGCCAAAGACGGAATTGACGAGCATGCCCACGCCGAGGAAGTAGATGTTGCCATAACGCTTCGCCAGGATGCCGAACGGAATCTGGGTGATGACATAGCCGTAGAAGAAGGAGCTAAGGATGTAACTCTGGATGTCATTGTCCCAAACGTATTCCCCGTCATCATCTGAAGTAGATGTGGTGTTCTATAACAATTTTAAAAGTTAAAACCAAATAATCATAATGTGACGTCAAACGTAAATTATGCAACTCAATCAACATGTATGAAAAGTTGCATATCATCAATTGTAAGTACACGTTATAGTTATATCAATAAAGAGATGAGACATTATTTTATAAATAACTGAACAATAATTTATTGAAGTGTTCAATCAACAAAATAAATCACATGCACCCGTAACGCAAAGCAGATTGTTTAACTTGGCATGTCTGAGAAAGCAGACCAATCCGGACTTATCAATAATAACTCATAGCCGCCTTGGATTTATGTGACGTTCGCAGGAAAATCACCGAGTATGTCAAATCAAAGCACTTGACACTTGTCTAGTACAACTAGTTGTTTACTCCACAGTTTACTCCTTAATCCTCACCAAAGTTCAAAACAATTAAAACAATTATTGCAATTTAAAACCTAAATTACTACAATCATCAAAATAACAATTCCTAACGTCAAACTTTTAAGAATTCCTGTTACTCTTAGTATACATTTAACCAATAAAAAACGCCAAACATTATTAATAACAAATTGTAATGACATTGCGCGCGCACAGCGTTTAATTCCATAAGTCTACAATTTAATCAACATTTACGTAAGTAAGTAAAGTGTAAGCAAGTACACTTGCCAATGATTTTTCCACACGATACAATAGCGGAAAATTATAATTAGATCTTGAACTAAATAAAAAAAAATCACGTCTGACATACTCTTTCTTCTCAATTATACATTTACTTATTACGAGTTTAGCTTATCTAACAAACGCCACACCAAATATTGTGCTTGTATTTACTATTATCTAGTAATGTCACGCGAAGGTGATGAGTTATCTGTATCTCGTCAGACTTTCATTACTTCCATTCATTTAAAAAAATATGTTCGAGATTAAAGAATGCCGAAAATAATATTTGGCTCACGCGTGACGCAGACGCGGTTACTCCGTGAGAATAAAAAAAATCAAAACCGACATAAAAACAATTTATGTTTTTAGCAATTACCAACCAAATTCAATTAAAACCAGTTGCCAAAAATCTAAATTAAACTCTAATGGTAATTAAAAAAAGCAAAAGTAATTAATTAACATAATTCTGGCGCAGTGTTGTGGTTCTGGTTCTATCAAATTAAATAAAAACCACATAACCTTGACGTCGTCGTGAACAATTTTCGCATAAACCAAAATTTTGACGATTTGGCTAGTGACCCAATTCTCGTCGTGAATTTTTCACATTGGCCATGCGCGCACAAACACAAATTCGCATCATGAATTCGAATGCGACAAATATTCAATGTCAATGTTTAAATTTAGATTCGTTAAATTCGCTTTGTAGGCCAGGGATATTCGTAAAACTATAAAACAAGCTAATAATTGTGTGATAGTAAGTGATGTGAAGCATATGGCGCAATAGAATACTCGATTTTGTTGATTATCACGAATCGAGACAAGTAATTTACAACCACCACTTGAACATTACTACTAATTCGCTAATTTTGTGTTAAAACTAGCAATTAGAATGAGGTTATGTTTCCAATATCGTTCTGCAATGTAATAAGTATTAATTACATCTAATAAATATTAATAATTAGATAATACTGTTTGTAGCAATTTATCTTAAATGTATTCTTACACTTGTTGTTTGTACTTGTAAAATAAATCACAATCCTTTCCTCATGATCGATGAGTTATGTCGTCTTATCACGTTATTGCCGTAAATAAATATTTATACTGTCTCGATTTAACACCAACACTACGTTGTTGTAATGCGTTTCATGTTGTAATGCGTTGACAATATTTATTATAACCGGATATGTTGAAATTTCAAAGTAAATTTCATCTTAGAAGGCTTTGATTTTATTAGTTTTTTGTTTCAATGTTTTAAACATGTGTATTAAGTTGCTTACATTACAATGAAGACTACGATTTGACAACCGACAATTTGATGTTAAACAAGTTGCATATCTACGCCTAGTTGTACGTCTGTCAATTGTCATAAAGTAAGAAAAGTTGAAGAGTCACATACCGGTTTTTCTACAGGTTTTCCACACTCATCATCATAAATTTCCATTGAATGACTGCCGCCGTTTACTTCTGCCAGGGCTGTGTGATTGACCATAGCGACGATTGCAACGGACATATTCGTCCGCATAATGTACGCGTTGGCCATGCCCAAAAACAGCATAAAAGTAACGAAGTGTCTCGTCCCGAACCATCCTGCAACAACAACAATAAATAAAAATTAATAACAATAAATATTAAAAACATCCGCATCAGAAAGTAAGTACAACACATCATCAATTAGCTGTGTATTATCATAATATTTAAAGTTATGATCAAAAAGCATCGAATTAACACGAAATGTTTGTTTTAGATTCTCACGCATATTGATGACCGAGTGCAAAAACTGAAAGTCATAATTTATGATCACTGTGTTAATTTATGCGACACATATGTAAACTTGAACCTTAAAATTCGTGTATCATTGAGAGGATGATGCTCAATTCGAGGTTGCGTCGGTTTACAAAATTGTCTAAAAATATTTGTGGAAGATTCGGAAAATCTTGAAAGAAAAATCTCTAATCGTTTTTCGTGCTTAAAATAACGCACCGCATCAACACAAAAGCAGCACGTTACAAGTATACACATCGTAGATCTACTTCTAGTTCTAATTCTCAAAAAATCAGCATTGTGTGCGAGAAAAATAAAAACATTAGGCGACGTGTGGTAATTAATTCTCGCGCATTAGAGTTAGAGAAGATCGCAGACTTTTGTCCCCACCTTATACACTTGCTCGTCTCGACGACGACGACGAAGTTGATCTAAATTAAGCCAAAAATAAATACCGATATATTTATTTATATACCAAGTATTTACTTATAGAAAAGTTTTAATTTTAAAATTGTAAACACCCTGTATTAATAACATAAATAATGAGTCGGCGTTCACTAACTAAAAACTTAATTATGCACTAAAATTAAAAAAAAATGATTGGCACTGATTGTGATATTGATATCATTTGACTCATATCGAATTAATTCGAGTGGAATTTCAATCAAATCAAGTCGGCGCGATATAGAAATTGCTATAATCGTTAAAGATGACACGACAAAACTATGTCAAGTTTAAAGTTTGACAAAAAATATGTGTTTCAAGCACTTTTATGGACTTAACACTACCATTACAAAACAAGTTGAATTAGAATATTACATCATATCTCAGCGGCATATATACCTAACTAATACGCATTAATTATGTCGGTGAGATAAAAAAAAATTTATATGGAAATACGTCAATCATGTATTTGTGAAAAAGTGGTGCCCCCAATCAAAAATTGCCAAAACTAAAATAAAACAAAGTAATTCCTAGAGTACAATCAACTCAAACCATAGCTTATCATTAACTTTAATTAAATCATGAGTAATTAAACCCCACACCAGTAACGCGACACCTCTATAACTATCACAATTAAATGTGTCAAACTGTCAACAACACACGTCCATTCTTTCCGCCTCCTACCGCAAGGTACAAAGGTTCATATGTAATAAATACCCTCCTGTACACGTGCGACCATGTCAGCAGTTCTCAAGATTAATTTGTGGACGTGTGCAAATCGTAATAACAATAATAATAACAAATCTCACAAAGCAATAAAAATTGTTGCCATATTATGCAATGACGCAAAATGCATTCATTCAACAAATGCTCACACGATTCCAAAACTTCGCAAAACATTGTGCAATGGCCAACAAATCAACCAATCAGCAACGTTCTGGCCAACGGCTGGTCAACTGGACATCAAACTTTACAAAAAAAAAACACAGAAAAAACCAGTCACACACATACATACGCACCAGTACGCGCCACAATTCATTAAGGCGACTGCAATTAAACTGATTAATATGTATTTAATGGAAGTAACCTTCGGCAAGTTTATTAACACGAATACTTTTTTTTTCGGTCGCGGACTGTTTCAAC
>JARJDS010017236.1:0-12316 GCA_030264155.1 Atheta pasadenae | reverse complement strand
TATTCTGCTTTTCAGTTACACTCTTTTTGTTATTAATTATTATGTATATTATAATCTGTAATTGGCGGAAAGACCGGCAAGGTCGATAGCCTGTAATAAAATATATTTAGTAGTAGTATAAAACTTAATAATCTAAAAGAATTCGTTAAGATTAAATTCTTATCTTTATTAGTTTTTAAGATACAAGCAAAAAACTTACGTAACACAACATTTGAAAAAAAAAACAACCACCACTTTTTTTTTCTCTTTATTCCGCCTTGAATTGTTGTTATCACATTGGCGTCGTGTTTGTTGCGCACATTTTTTCCTTTTTCATTTCACGTTATTTTTATATTGTCTCAACGCCGGCACTAATTTGTCCGGTTTTTTACTGTCAAAGCCTTCTCATTACACAAACAACCTTCTTTACGTCTACTTCCACTCGTTGTCCAAACAATTCTCCTAACAATTTCCTTCACAATTTCCACACAGTCGTCTCCATTTTTTCTTTAATACTCAATTTAATTTAAAAAATATTGTACATGTTTAAAGAAATACGCGCACGACGCACAAAATAAAAGTCGCTTTAAAATGATTTAAACCACGTTTTGCAACGTAATATTCTGGATAATAGTCAACTTCCTAACCTTTCAGAAAATAAAATGGCCGGTGATAAACGCGATGAATGCGATAAATGCGGGAAATACGTGTTTACGATTGCGATAACTCAAAATGTCATTTCAGCAGCACAAGAAAAAAAAATCCTAAACGAAACTCAATGTGTGGCTAAAAAAGTAATGTAAAAACGAAGAAGGGAAGAACCGGAAAAAAGAAGTAAAGAAAAAAAGTAAAGATTTAAGTTTAAGGCTTGAGGTTCGGGTGAGTTTAAACTAAGCACTTTTCGAAGAGTTGAAGGAGTAAAAGTATGTTTTACATATGTCAGTCGTAAAAAGCGTGCCACTGATAAGAAGAGCGTGCTTGGTGGCGGAAAACCGGAAAAACGTTACATTTCACGATTCAGAGATTCACATATTCATAAAACACACACGATATATTTTTTTACAAAGGTTTTATGTAAATATTTAAAGAAAAATTTAAGGTTACGAACGATATTTCCCACAAAAAATGATAAAATATTTACTTTAACATTAAATTTTTTTAATAAGTAACTTAACTATTAATTTAAATTTTAAATTTTTATAATTTTAAATTTTTTTAAATAATTTTTTCACGTGATAATTTTTGATTGCAAGGACGGTTGATATCGCGTGGCGGCAAGGCGAAGGCGTGGGCATAGACTAACAGCGGAAACGCGGAAACGACAGTCGACGCGATGCCGGTTACGGCGCATAGCGTGGCGCCTCCACCATGCAACGCCCAGCGCCTCCACCAACGTTTCAAAACATTGCGGTCAAAACGCACGCACTAGAAATAAAACTGAACACAAAAAATTGAATGTTTAATTAATAAAACATTTATAGTTGAAAAAATAATATTTCTGTTATTAATTTTTGCTGATATTTCTATTTTAGTTTAATTTAAAATAAATATTTATTCAACAATAAAATATTTTGCATTGATTTCATTTTAAGATATTACAAATATTAAATATTAATTTTTACAACTATTAAAAATTGAAAAACTTAAATTATTTCTCTTATTTTCAGTGTAAACATTTGAAACATCGAAAACAATCTCATTGTTTGTTTACTTTGCGTTTGTGCGAATTGTTTTCGTAGTGTCTGCTGCTGGACTCTGTGGGGTTTCTGGTATTTTTATAGAACCAAAGTTTTAACGATTTTTTGCCATTTCTTTGTTTTGATTCAATTCAAATGCAAACTCACACACAAAGTTTATGAAACGAAAAGTTTCCTGACTTGTGTAATCATAAAAAAACAAACAAAAATACCTTAAAGCTGAATTTGTTGTTTAATTAACTTTAAAGTTAATTTATTTGTTCTGAAACCGGCTTGAACAAGTTATTTTTTAAGATAAAATTAAAAAAATTATAATTTTTAGATAAAAAAAAGTACCGCCACCTTTCGAGCGTTCCAAATACTAAACAGACGGGCAGAATGTGACCAAATTTTTATTGTTTATACAAAATTTAATAATCTTTCAGATACGCCTTCAAAATATTCTTTATCTTCATTAGTCATGTTTTAATTATTTATTTTCTAAAAAATAAAATGTTATCCTAAATTTTGTTTTTAAAAACGAACGCCATCTTTGAACCGTTGTCAACACAAAATGACTGAAGTTATTATAACCAAATGTTTATTGCTAATTCAAAATTTAATAATCTTTTAGAATTTGTCAAAATCAAATCTGTATCTTTATAAGTTTTTTTGTAATAATTTTTTTTCTAAAGAATAAAATTTAGTAAAAATGTTTCTTCAAAAACAATCTTCTATAAAGCGGTGTCAACTAAAAACTACCACCACTATTTTAATTAAACTTTTATTGTTATTACAAAATTTATTAACCTTTTAGAATTCGTTAAGAACAAATTATTATCTTTAATATTTCTGCAAATATTAATTTTTTTGTGAACAAAAACAATTTTACCTGAATACCTGTTTCTGACCATAACGTCTTGTACTAAAAGTACTTATAATAGTTTTATACATCTTGTGTCTTTGTAGTTTAATTGCAGTTTGCACTCAACACCACCACCACCCCCAGTAGTCTCCACAACCATCACCCTCTCAACATAATACTTCTACAACCATCACAGGAATGTTTTGCGTTCGGTGGGCGGTGCGCTTCAGCATTCGAGTGTCGCATGTTCGCAAAAACAAGAAACGCAAGACACACAAGAACAAGAACATCTTCTCGTTCATTTGCAGACACCCTGCGAGTAACGCATAGTTTTCCAGACACGTCGCAGCTCGTTTTTCATCCTAACAATCACCTTCAAGCCAGTAGGCAACATAACTTGCGTTTTAAACCATTCCAAACTGTTTTAAAGCAATTTAATGCTTTTAACGTGTACAATTTTACTTAACTTACAAGAAAGTGTAATTATCGTATAATTTACATACAATTTAAGTGCTTTTCTCATTATTTTAATACCAAAAAATTAAAATAACAGATAAAAAACACAAAAATTCAAAAAAAAACATTAAACAATAAATCCTCTGTTCTGTTTTCATCCCATGTCAACAAATAAAGGATCCCAAGAATTTCTTCTTGCTCAAAAGGCTTCAACTAGATTCAAAGATTGAACTTTGTTAGCCGCAAAGGCGCAAATCACCAAAGTTTCAACTTTGCCCTCCAAGAACTTGGCAAGAAGTTGTGACAAACTTAGATGACTTCTGTATGCAAATTTTATAAAACCATTTTTTGTGTTATTAAAAAAATATCAGAATATAATTTTGTCTATAATTACCTATGACATGGAAAATTGAAAATAGTGCTTTGAACTCTTCAATTCTCGGAAATACTGCGAGTAATTGAAAATCAATTTTTCATTCAATTTCAGTCATTCCACTTCGTGCATTGCATACGAAATGAAAACTTTGCGACTTGTACATCGTACATCACATCAAGACATTTCTACAGATCGATTGGGAACGTGTCATTTTTTTCAAATTCTACGATTTGTATTTGACATTTTCATTTAACATTTAACGTTTAGCTTTTAACATTCAATGTAGTGAATGGGAAATAACAAAAATTGTATTAAGTCACGATTTCTCGCAATACCTGGCAACCCAATAAGCAGTCACTTTATTATTTCCGTTTTGTAGATTCACATCCAGCTTAGTACTGATTTTTAAATTCAAGAAAATGATGGGAAACGTTTTTTCTAGAAAATTTTCTAAAATCAATACTAGTTTATTATAATTTCCTGCTCAAAATAACGCCATCTTTGAAGCGTTGTCCACGACAAACAACCGAAGCGATTGTATTTAAATTTTTATTGACAATTCAAAATTTATTAAACTTTTATAATTGGTTAACATCGAATTTTTATCTTTATTCGTTTTTTTTAAATTATTTATTTTCCAAAAAATGACATACTATCATAAATTTTGTTTCTCAAAATGAGCGCCATCTTTGAGGCGTTGTAAACAATAAACTACTCATGCAATATTAACCAAATTTTTATTGGTGATACAAAATTTATTAAACTTTCGAAATTCGTTAACTTTAAATTGTTGCATTTATTTCTTTTCTCTAAATAATTTTTTAACGAAATATTAGAAATCTAACTAAAATTTTATTTCACAAAACGAGCGCCATCTTTGAGGCGTTGCCAACAAAAATCTACCCATTCAATTTTAGCCAAATTTTTATTGATAATACAAAATTTATTAAACTTTCAAAGTGCGTTAACCTCAAATTATTATCTTTATTAGTTTTTTTCTAAATTAATTTTTTATAAAATAACACAATTCTATCATAAATTTTGTTTCCCAAAACGAACGCCATCTTTGAGGCGTTGCCAACTACAAACTACATTACCAATTTTAACCAAATTTTTATTGGTAATACTAAATTTATTAAACTTTTAAAATTCGTTAACCTCAAATTATTATCTTAATTAGTTTTTTTTAAATTAATTTTTCCGTAAAACACCACACAGATTTTATCAAAAAAAAGTTATAACAAAATAAAATATTTCGAAACAGATACTTTTTAATCCAATTCTTTTGATTGAAAAATTCAAAAAAAAATTGCTACGTACGCAATACCTCCCCTACTAGTAATAAATCAGAATGTGGGCAATAAATAACCCCAACGAATGTCTACAATTTCGTTTGTTGCACATTTGGTTTGTTTTCCGTGTGTGTATGAATAATTTCGTGCGAAATACTCAACGCCTCCACTGCCGTCACACCACCACCTCGAAACCACTTCCCTTTGTAGCGAATTCCATAAACACGCACACTAAAAACCCGCAATAATTCCCAACTTTTACAATTAAACTTTGAGCACCCAACATCAAAGCCAATAGAGTTAAAACTGACATTCACACACCCCTAACAACATTCAATAGAATTTTACAATTCATTTTCAATAAACTGTTTCCCAACACATTTTAGAACGAAATTCAATTGTAAAACTTGTTAATTATTAATTGCAAATCAACATAAAATCGAAGCATTTAATTGACGCGGAAATTGCATGTAAATTTGCAACGTAATTTTGACATGCAATATAAATATTCCAAGCATGGTTGGTGCGGAAATCTGCACACTACCGTTAATAGTAAATTGTAATTATTATTTGTTTGTTTCAAGTTTTGGCGTGTAGTTTTGCGTTAATGTCATATTTTGCGAAAACGTAATTTAATCGAATCCGTTTCCGGGTGGTGTGGTGGTGGTGTCAGTACGTAGTTGCGATAAATCATGCTTAATTTTAGTTTTGTCGTGTAATTTTGTTATTTATTGAAAATTAATTCTAGTGAAATTCAACAAAATGCAATAGAAACAAAATAAATTTAATAACGACTAACAGGATAGAATAAATTTAGTTTAAATTATCACAGATAAAAAACTAGTGATCCCAATGTATCCAAATTTTTATCCTTAATACAAAAGTTAATAATCTTTAAAAAATTGTTTAATTCAAATTATTATCTTTATTAGTATTTTTGCAATTAATTTTTTTTTAAACAGAAACAAAATTTTAAAACTTTTTTTGTCAAAACAAACATCACCTTTAAAGCGTTGTCAAAATGAAACTAACGACTCATTTGAACCCAAATTTTTATTTTTGATTAAAAATTTAATAATCTCTAATAATTCGTAAAGTTTAAATCATAATATATATTAGTTTTTCTGTAATTAATTTTTTTCTGAACAAAATCTATTATTTTAAAATTTTTGTTGTAAGAAATAACGCCATCTTTGAAGCATTGCCAACAAAAAACTACCCAATAAATTAAATCCAAATTTATCTTGTTAATACAAAATTTAATAATCTCTTATAATTCGTAAAGTTTAAATCATAATCTATATTAGTTTTTTTGTAATTAATTTTTTTCTAAACAAAAACTATTTTTTTTAAATGATTATTCTTAAACAAACGTCATCTTTAAAACGTTGTCAACTAAAAACTACCAATTCAATTAAAACCAAATTTTAAAACATGATTCAAAATTTAATAAACATTTAAAATTTGTCAAGTTTAAATCTTTATCTTCATTAGTTTGTCTCTAATTAATACTTTTGTAAACTTTGTCAATTTAACTTTAATTAAAGTTTCAGTTAAGTAAAAATATTGAAACTACGTTTCTCCAAATATTTATTAACTTGTTTAATAACTAACAAGTAATAAACTTCAAACTAACAATAAACCACTAACAACCACATATAACAAGTAAACGAACCTAAAAGCATGTTGGCTAATTAATTAAACCACATATTGTGTACACATCACTCGTATTCGCATCAAATTTCAGCGATGCAGACCCATTGTCGTGAGTCTCGCAACAAATTAAGACATTAACGTCACGAAATTGCCAGTTAGCCACATCCAGACGGCGATTTCACCCGTTAGTAAACAACCCTTAAGCACAAAACGCAATAAAAGACATTAAATTATTACCAAAAGGTTAAAGTCATAATGTCATAAATAAATTAATCATAGACATCAATACCACTTAAATTAAAGTATGACAATAAACATTCCTAATAATAAACAACCTAATAACAACAATAAATTTCTAAAATTTCCTATTAGTTTAAAACACACAGCGGTATCTAGCGTAGAAATTTGTAACTCAAATCAATTGGGGAATGAGAGAAATTGTGCGTTGTGTTGCAACTCAAATATTGTAATACCGCCAGATACCGTGAGGTGGCGCTAGTATCATGATCATCCGATATTTTCCTATTTAACGATTTCTGGATGCGCAGAATTGTCGGAAAACTCGGGAAACTGCATGCGCAAGCCGGCAACGCAAAGCGACCCCGGGCAGGGGTAGAAACAAGAGTGGTGGAAACACGAAGACCGGAAACGACAACGAGAAGTAACGACCTTGACCTATTTTACGTTTTGCACCTCGCGCAATCTCGTGGGAGTCGTACAAAGTAAAAATACAGCGTATGAAATTTAAATGTAACGACTACAACGAACGAGTAACGCTAAATTAAATTTATATGATAAAAAATAATAAATTTCTTCAAAGAAATACATTTTTATGACGCCGTCACATTTATTTGTTCATAAGAAATTTAATTATTTATTAGTTATATGTTTTAATTTTTAATTTGTACAGTTTTCTGTTTTTAGATTTTCAGTTTTAGGTTTTAATTAAAAGCAAAAAGCCCTTACTCTTACTCTCAAGTGAAACAAGAAGAAACTCGTTTGGTTTTGGTGGAAATGTCGCCGCCACCCATTTCACCACTTTGCCACAGTCGCACACAAAACCGAATTGGAATGGTAAAACGTGCGAAAACGCAAGCGAAACGCCCAGAATACCGAATGGATGTGAAGCGGAGAGTGTAATTAAGTGTATTTAACACTTTGCATACCAAAACAAAACATGGCGCACAACAAAATACAATGTGTTGTGTAATAAATTATTTATGGACATGAAATTAAATTAATAAAACTCGAAACCTAACCGAACGCGATGAAAACCTTAAAAAAACAAGAGTACATTAAAATGAAAATTATAACTGAATACAATTATTTTAATATAAACTAAACACCCTGTATATGTAGTGTGGTATTCATAATTTGAGCGTCGCTTAATTGTTAATTGTTTTTCGCGCTTGGTGTGTGACTGGCGTAGTTGTCGTCGCTTCAACTTCAACTTCATCTTCATTTTGTGCCCAAGTCGCGTTCAAGACTTTGTATACTTGGTTGCAAACTATATAGGCGTTAATTTAGGCCCTAATTCAATTTTTTTTTAAATTTTATAATTACAAACGGATAAAACGTTTGTTCTGAAGCAGAATTTATGTATTTCTAAATTGAATAAAATAAATTTTGTTTGAAATTCGTCGAATTGTATTATTCATCAATTTCTTAAGGTAAAAGGAAACTTCGTCGACAAAATTGTCAAACACACGTACGGAAATTTAGTCCGGAAATGAAAGTAGAAATTTTGTTTGGTAAATGTATTTAAACCCATCGGGATCGTACAAACGAAGAAAGCGAAGAAAATGAGGAAAATTCGTGTTCAGCCACAAATAATTTCGTTTTCGCATTAAAGTTCAACGACACGCTTTCGAAAACACGAATAAAGTTTGATGGAAAATCAATTGGAAAGTGTTTAAATTTACATTTGAAGAAGAAATTTTGTTAATAATGTTTTACGTTTTAAAACAAAAACTAAATCTTGAAAACATTGACTTTTTTAGTTAGATTAATTATGATAGTTCACATAATTTTCTCAATAACTTTTAAACTATTAATAATTTTTAATTTTTGTGAAAAGTAATTAAAAGCTTATTAAATTCTCTAAAATTAATGTCTTATACAAAAAATCGTTATCTTTCTTAGTTTGAGCGGAATTTACCAAAAACTAAATCACTTATAATAATAGTAAATTTCCCTACAACAATGCAACGTCACACAATTCTATGAATAACTCCTAAATTATTAATAATTATTAACTTTCCTAAAGAGCAATAAAATGCTAAATAAATTCCTCAAAATTAAACTTTTACAAAAATTCGTTATCTTTCTTAGTTTGGGCGTAATTAACCAAAAACTAAATCACTTATAATATTAGTAAATTTCAGTATAACTATGCAACGTCACACAATTTTATGAATAACTCCTAAACTATTAATAATTATTAACTTTTGTGAAAAGCAGTCACATCCTTATTAAATTCCTCAAAATATTTCTTATATGCCAATGCGTTATCTATAAAACTTTAGTCGTAAATTGCAATAAACTAAAACATTCTCAAACTTACTGATTGTGTACGAACGTTACGAATTCGTCAGAAAACAGCTTAGAAAATATGTTCTTCTTCTTAATTGCTTACCTGCAACAAAAAAAAAACAACAATATTAATAAAAATAATATGTTAATATTTTAAAATAAGAGTTGACACAAAATTGAATAAACTGAATATTTAAAGACAACGTGAAAATGGCGAGAAAACTTTTAGAAGATGGTGAAAATTTCATTAGATCGTCCTGCGAAAATCGTCCTCAAATATTCCTTTTTGCTTTTAAAGGCTCAAGTAAACGAGCGAAAAACGTAAAAGACGCAAGTACGAACAGGACGAGTAAAACGCTTGAAAGTGAAAGGACAATTTGTAAAGTGAACACTTTAGTCCTTCCAGAAACACCGAGCGTCTTTAAAATGCTTTATTCACTTCATTTTATTGGAAAATTTACGAACCCAAGCATTCAACACTTGAATATTTCAAGAACAAAAACAATCATTGATGAAAACAATAACAAAACAAAACAATAAATAATATAATCAACATTTTTGATTATCTAATTTTTTTTTATATAAAAATTTAGTGTAGGCAACTTTAAATACACTAAAATTACTTTTATTTTATTTAGGCTTAAATAATAATTTCAACACCTTGTATGTGAATTGTTTTAGAAATTTATAACCGAAAAAAAGTTTACCAATAAAAATTAATAAACCAGTATTAGTAAAAAGTCCTAAAAAGTTTGAGATTAGCCGAATTTATTAATAAAAAACATAAAACCCGTAAAAAAAAACTTAAGAATGCGAATATAAAGAATACCTTTCTTTCTTCCAACATAAAAGATGCAAAAGTTTTAAAAATTTCGTGCAAGAATTAGAAAAGGCTTAATGAACAAATTCCAAATTCAAGTTACAAAATACAAAAATTCTTTTGAAGATTTTTTTCCAAACTTTTACAAACTGTTGCTGTTTTACCGATTTCAACAAAACATTAACAAACATTTTTATGAATAACCCTCAGGTTTGTAACAATCCTTATATTGTAGAAATATTTATCGTTGAAATGTGCCAAAGTGCTTTTTCTTGTCCTCGTCAATATTTCCAGACACGTTTCAAAAAATAATCAAATCACAAAATAACTCAATTCTTTAAAATTTGTGAAAATTTAATTCTAAATTATTCAAATTTTTATTTTTTTGAGTTTTAATTTGATTTAATGAAATATTTATTTGTAGCCGTTTAAATCAATTTAAAACGTTTGACTTGATTCAAATAAATTGTTTGCTTTTACGTATTTATTTAAATAAAGGAAATTTTTGGTGAAATGTGTCGGTTAGCAGGTGATTCACACGTGATGTATACTTCCGGGTGTATTACGGCCGTATCGATTTTCACCAAAATCTCGCCCCCATGCACCAAATTGCATATTGCATTTTCATCGGGCCACGTCATTCGAATGCATATGCAGCAAGCGACATATTTACTTGCCTCGTAGATTACACGTCCTCCAACATATTGCATCCATTGGCAATCTCATCAATATGATCAACATCATCACGGTTTGTGAGTAATTTATTGAAACAACTTTAATTGAAATTCAATTAATTTGTTTAGTATTTGGTTTCATTGAATTCAACATTTATCAACGTCATATATTTTCGTTAATAACTTTTAAACTATTAATAATTATTAACTTTTTTAAAAAGTAATGGACTCCTTATTAAATTATTAAAAATTAATGTCTTCCATAAAATTTTTATATCTTTCTTAGTTTCTCCGTAATTTACCATTAAACTAAATTATTTTCAATGTTAGTAATTTTTTGTAAAATAATGCAGCTTCACACATTTTTATCAATAACTTTTAAATTATAAACAATTATTAACTTTTTTAAAAAGGACTAAAATCCTTATTAAATTACTAAATATAAATGTCTTACAAAATTTCATTATCTTTTTTAGTTTTGTCGTAATTTATCATTAAACTACACAATTTTCAATGCTAGTAAATTTTTGTAAAACAATGCAACGTCGCACATTTTTATCAATAACTTTTAAACTATTAACAATTATTAACTGTTCTAAAAAGAACTAACATCTTTATTAAATTACTATAAACAAATGTCTAACAACATTTTATTATCTGTTCTATTTTTCACGTAATTTGGCATTAAACTATAAAATCAGTATTTGTGAATTTTAGTAAAACTATGCAACGCCACACATTTTTATTAATAACTTTTGAACTTTAAGCAATATTTATATTTAAAAAAAAGGACAATAATACTTATTAAATTACCTAAATTAGTATGTCCTACACAAACTTATTATCTTACTCAGTGTTACAATAATAATCGATAAGAAAGTAACATAATTTTATTCAAAGTGTTTTTTGTTTGATTGAGTTGAGTTCAATGCAAATTCAATTTAGATCCTGAGCAACCACACGTACACCACAAAAACCCTATTTCGTACGATCGGAACGAAACCAATCTTGGTAATCTGCGTGGCGTCGAAGGATGAAGTCATTTTCTTTCTGCGCACTGGTGCGCGTCGTGTTAACCAGGAAAACTAAAGGAAACCTGCACCAGAAGCGAACACAGAACAGCAGATACTCGTAAATCTATTAGTAAATCGAGCGCACGCGGCCTACGACTGTTACAATCCCAATCCATTCGACCCCATTGAGCAATTATCCTTTGGGCAAAAACTAAACGCACGCGTATGGTGAAAAATTGTGTGTTTCATTCCACCAATTGAAACAAAACAAAACAAAACTAAACTAAACAAAACACGATCAAATAAAAATACATTTTTGTTTTCTTTTATCAAGTTTTCCTTAAAAAAAAAACTTTTAGTCTTCGATAATATTTTCATTGTTGAATTTTCGTCCTTCCGCATGTTTGTTTGTTTTGTTGTCATTTCCTGTCGTGTAGGAAGGATCTTCGAACAACATGATTGCTTCACAAATGTTTGTCATTTGTTTTCTTTCCGCATTTCTTATTTCTTGGCTCCAATTTCGTGTTTTGTTTGTTTAGTTTTTTGTTTGTTTTTATTTGTGTGCCGTACAGCCTTCCGGACCACGTTTCCGGACATGTGAACGAACGTGTCGCACGTGCACGATGCACAATGCGAACTGAATCTCATTACGTAATTTTCATAAAAAAAATAACAGTTAAGGTATTATTTATTTAGGTTATGTAAGCTGGTAAACAAAACTAAAATAAATTGTTATTAAATATTTACATTTCTCTAAACTCAACTCGCGCAAGATTAAAAAGCTCGTCCGAGGCAGCATTAAAAATGCAAAATTGTAAACAGGTGCGTGAAAGAAAAACACTTTACTCAAGTTTTTCCGGTTTTCAGTTTCCTTCCGGTTTTCAGCGCTTACTACAAATTAGAAATGGCTTTAATGTAAACACAAAAAGCTGAAGCAAAGAAACTATGTCACGCTTTGATGTGTTTTGCTTGTTTTT
>JARJDS010017194.1:0-16541 GCA_030264155.1 Atheta pasadenae | reverse complement strand
TCTGACTGTGGAGCCAGACAAAAAAATACACGCCGTTGCAAAAACGCTGTATGGCCGCCATTTTGAAATAAATCGCTTCAAAAAAATTATTGTAATTAGTCACTAACATGTATAATAAAATCAAGTTAAAATATTATTGTTTTATTTTGTAGAATGTCTGAAAAAAAAATCTAAAAATTATTTTTTGGTCTAACCTCTTAAACGTTAATTTCGAAATGATGAAGAATGTTCATTATTGACATTTTTGATCAAATAGTCGATGTGTCAACACTTGAATTGTTTTATGTACAGATTTATTGTGTCTGTGTAAGTTATTGTGTTATTATTAAATTATAACACTATACAATGCCCAAAAAATGCACCAGAATGCAAAATATTGAAGTCAATTTTAGTTCCAAGTTATATGATCGAAACAGTAGTGTATTACTTGGAAGTAATAAATAAATTAGCGTTGTAAATAACTTTAGACAAGGTATTTAGCGGTTATCACGACTAGGTGTTATCAATCTTTTAGTACTTGACTTTAAAACAAACTTAAAAAATGTATAACATTCAAATTTTTACCAGCTCATGGAGTATTGTATTATAATCTATTTATAATTCTTGCATTGTGGCGGTTTTAATGACGACTTTAAACTAAAGTGGTGTATTCTCATATAATTTCATAGTTATGAGTTGGGATGGTTGGCACTACCAGGACTGGAAGGCGGTGGAATGGCTCCTGCCGTTAAAATCCTGGCCATTTGTATCCGGAGGAAGGCGACGCTACAAAGGGTATGCGTTGTGTTGTTGTTATTATCACTAAATATGTTAGTTTTCATTCAGTAACAAAGGACTGACATGCTAGTTTCAAACAAATGTTAAACAAATACTTATCACCATCGAGAAATCTTGTAAAATTTGTATTTCAAATGAGTATATAAGGCGTAATGCGAGACCTAGACGAGTCGTGTTCTAGTAGCACGCTCGACACCATCGTCGTGAGTTACAAAGCAAATAGGTCGCCAAAGCGTGTATTTTTTATCAGCCAAAAGGCGCGAAAACCGGAAGCGGCTCAAGTTCAGCGGCGCTGGTCATCCACGCGCATTTGCCGGCGTGGCCAGAAAGTGCAAAAAAAGGGGATAGGAACACGGCGTACACGCACGTGCAGATCTAATCCAGTTCGGGCACGGGCACGGGTTCGGGAGCGTGCGATTTGTGCGCGATCAGTCAGTAGGCCGATGAAGTGCGCGAATTACACGTGAAGCACGCACCAGACATTTTGCCAGGAACGGAACGTCGTGTGGTCATAAACAAGCATTATAATTAACCGCGCGTCCACAATGGCTGTCGGCACGGTTGAGTTCGCGAGGTGTGCATGACGTGCACTACGACCACGAGCACGAGTGGACGGTGGAAGGATTTTGGCAATTGCCCTACGAGTTGCGATGCCGGTATGTCGGCTGGACTAAAAGATCATCCAGAAGCTGAGCAGAAGCTTCTCAGTAATGGTACCAGCAATGCTAATGGAGTGACCATAGTCCCGGTGGCGGCGGCCACTCGCGCTAATCTGCCGGTACCGCGGATGCAAACCCGGCGACGATCGAGCAACAGCATCCTCAGCTCGTTCAATTTTACCAAGAACGGTCGTGTCAAGACGGGACACGTTTTCAGTAGGTATGTTACAGAAACCTTCACAATGTTATCAAATTATTCGCATAGTAAGGAGTTGGTAGGAGCTTCTATGTGATATCTGTATCAATAAGATACCAAATAAACATTTTGTTTTGTACATAATTTATGGTTAGCTACCAAACAGTGATTAGCAATTTTAAACTAAAACATCGACGTATTGGCTTGTTCTACAACTAATTATGTGCATTTCTTTGATATAAAACTAATTTGCATTAAAACTACTAAAATTGGCTCGGGCAGTTTAAAGAATCCATTGCTGAGAAGGCAAACTATTACTACGCCAAACTTTGCGCGTGGCGAAACAATCAAATGTTCTAAGACAGTATTACACCCAGCGATGTCGGCGAGCGTTGGACTGAAGGTACCCTCAGAGGCGAAGCAAACCCTCTTGAAAAATAATGGCAACACAGGAGTGACTATGGTACCGAAGATAAGCCGTGCCAATTCTACCAGAAGCAGCATCCGCAGTTCATTGACAACTTGGTACAGTATTCCAAATATTTATTGTTAGCCGCCATTACAACCATTTAACTCTAGATTAACATCAAACACATTCAAGCTTCTGATTGATACCGAATACTTGTATCAAGTTTCCTACTTTACTTCTAAGTTCGTCATTGTTTTGTATAAAAATATTTAAGGCGTTGAAAAAAATGCAAGAGTTGCAAAGGCGACCTTTGCCCGCGTTGTTTTTGTAACATTAATAACAATTGCACATTTAGTAGCAAAAGACGCAAATCATGCGTGAACGCGTGATTATTTGCCCCGTCGGAATTTGTATAAATAAACACTAAAACATAATGCGGTCGTAATTCGCTAGTAAAGCAAATTGACGAAATATTATGGCTTCATTGTGTTTATTGCCAAACACTAAATTACGTTGTGTAATAAAAAGTGCCCCATTACTCGTTTCGAAAATATGCGCGTTATCCGTAAGGCAGAATACAATCAGCAAGTTCACTGTTTCCGCGCTTTGCATGTCATGAATATAAACGAAAAATGATAATGCTATATCGTTCTCGTCGCCTGTATTCGATGCAAATGGCTTTCGATACGAATTTAGACTAGACTCGAATTGCGTAACGGGCACTCGCGCGGTGCGCTGCGACGCGGCGGCGGCGTTTTCGGAAGAAAAACAACTGCAGCAGGTCTGTAGTAGGTCACGATCAGTTGTCGCCATCCATAAACTACGATTATCTCTCAATAGCGACTTGGTGGTCGGCTGGTGGTCGCCGAGTGGTTGTTTAGCAATTTACTTATTCTATTTTTCGCGACGTGCTGACCGCTGACGTCGCGCGGCAGTTGCTCGACTCGTCGCACGCCGTTACACAAGTACGCAATTTGGCCGTGGCGACTAAATATCGCAATTAAAATAACTCGGGAGCGGCGAAAAAGCCCGCGTCGTTCGTCGCCGGCGCGTTCATTGCCAAGTTGCGCCCGCGGGATAGAGCAGGAGTATGAGTCCCACCAGTTGTAGTCCGACCTTAGCCGCGCCGCCAAACAGCTTAACCGACTCGCCCATCAAGCGCATCGAGTAATCCAATTAACGCCTGCGATGCGGGTGGCGTTTAGGCGTTGATTAGCCAGCCACCTACCACCCTCATGCAGATGGGTTCGTGCACAGGATTGAGACGATGCTTCTCGCAAATGTCCAACATGGTCGCCAAGGCGACCACGTCTACGGAGCAAGCGTGGCTAGATGAATGGCACAGGTTGCGCATGCATTGAGGACTTCCCCCTTGTACCACCGCTCGCATGTCCTCACATGTCCTCTCGTGTTTTTTTGCGTTGATTGTTTGCTTTGTGGCGAAGCGTTTGCGTTTGAACCCGACCCGTCGAGATCAAAAGAAACCAGTTTGTTTTGTTACGTCTATGTTTCCTTTATCGCTTTCGTTTATTGTTGTGCTTTTGTTAAAGGTATAGACAGTCGCGCTTCAATGCGCGCCGCATACGCAAACGAGTCGTTTTCAAGCATGGCGACTGTAACGTGATCCAGGGCAACGTGGCGAAACGACGCCGAAGATATCTGCAAGACATTTTCACCACCCTGGTGGATGCGCAATGGCGCTGGACGCTGTTGGTATTCTCCATGAACTTTATACTGTCGTGGCTGGCATTCGCAGTTGTGTGGTACCTGATTTGTTATATGCACGACGACCTCAACCCTAAAAACATAGTGAGTTTTAAATCCTACCATCAAAAACAACCTACTGTGATTGCGTGATGGTTACAGGATAATAATGAATGGACTCCGTGCGTGACAGGGATTCGAAGCTTTATGTCGATATTCCTCTACAGTGTAGAGACACAGCACACCATTGGATATGGTGGGCGGTTACCCACCGAGGAGTGCCCACTTGCAGTGTTTGTCTTGTGTATACAAAGTATCACTGGTGTAATGATTCAAGCCTTTATGGTTGGTGTGGTGTTTGCTAAACTCTCGCGACCGAAGAAACGAACGCAAACTTTGCTTTTCTCGCGACACGCGGTGATCTGCTTGCGTGATGGTGTGCTGTGTTTAATGTTCAGGGTAGGCGACATGCGAAAAAGCCACATTATTGAGGCGCATGTACGCGCCCAACTGATAAGACAAAAGGTGACCCAAGAAGGGGAGCATTTACCATTTTACCAAACGGAATTGAAGGTAGGTTGGGACTACGCTTGCCAACCCCCATCTGCTTAATCTGCGTTTAACTAAAGCTTTCGGGGGTATTTGCTTACAGACAAACTCTTTGGTTTTCCAGGTCGGAGGTGATGGGGAAGAAGACAAAATATTTTTCATCTGGCCAACAACGATTGTGCATAAAATTGATCACACATCGCCATTGTACTCGATGTGCGCTACGGATTTGCTCAGGGAGCGTTTTGAAATCGTTGTTATTTTAGGTACCACACATCAGATTTAAATGAAAACGTAAACATTTACTGTTAATTTCTTGTATCTTGTACAGAGGGTGTTATTGAGTCAACCGGCATGACGACACAAGCACGTTCGAGTTACCTACCTTCAGAAATACTATGGGGACACCGTTTCCAGCCTTTGGTGGCTTTTAAGGCAGATTCTGGTGGTTATGAAGTGGACTACGCGATGTTCAACAACACATCCGAGGTGGCCACACCATTATCAAGCGCAAAGCAGCTTGCTGAGATTGGTGTTGTGGGTAAGTACCTTAGTTGAAGGTTGATCAATTTCGTTGGTGTACTGTGCAGTACTGTGGATTATGGACATACTAAATCGACAACAAAACAACTCATCGTTATGTTATGCCTTCCATACAATTTCAGAGACAGAGGCAATGCCAATTACCGTACCCGAAATCAAAATCTTCATCGATGATTAGTTGACGTAAATTGTTAGTGACTGAGTGCCAATATTATTCTTTGCTTTCTTTCAATCTCTAAACTCTAAAACTCTAACAAAACTTCTTCAGCCGCGCGCTCTAGACGACACCGCTTGTTTGTTTGCGTTGAAGCACACTTTGATACCAATCCCATTTAACAATTTTACTATCATTACCATTTTGCGGGTTTAAGAATGATCTTCAAACATTGTTTCTTCAAAAAAACCTAGCTATCTATATTGAACATTATGAAGCGTTTAGGAAGAATCTTTTTTTGAAGATATATCCGATTTCCTACCCAATTTAAAAAAAACACAAATGACAAGGTCCCATTGGAATTTTGTTGCAGAGCACCATCTGAATGGAGTGTTTCCGTCCCCATCCAGCAACACTTTAAGCAGCATGGACTCGATGTCCATCGATTGCGACAAACCATTGGAAATCACCATTCCGGACTGTTCGATTACAGCCTCGCCAATTCCGGTGATGGTCACCGGGCCGGAGTCGCCCGGGCGAGGCGACGCGCACGTGATGCTCAATGGCAATGCGCGTCGTCTCTCCACGCACGGCCGCCCGGTGGCGGTGTGACTTGGCGTGGTACCCGCGTGAAAGATTTATTTTCGTTAGGAGGTGTGCCCATGACATGCCACGCCATGCGAAAAGTGCCTCATTTTATATTACGTTTTCTTACATAAACTTTGAAATAAAATATTTTAACTCACTACTAGTAGCCTGATACAAGTACCTGAAGGAAGTCGTTTCATTGACATGCGATGCCGCTTAGAGTGTTTAGCTTTCTCTGCAAGCAGGTCCAGTCTACCAGGTCAGGAGCAGTAGTTGTGTGAACGTGAACATGAACGCTAATTCGATAAAATGGTAATTGTGCGCCAGAAAGAAGGGATCTAAAGTGACGAAATTGAACGGATGAAGTGGGCCACTTCCGGCCATTAATCAGTTGAACGCGGTTACAATAATCGTGCAAGGGTTCATTATCTGCACACATACAATTTGAAGGACATTGCAATTAATAATGAAAATAAAACAAAAACAATAAAATGTTGAAAACATATTTAAAAAGTGTCCTAATCTTTTTTTAGGTTTTTGTTCTTTTTCGAAATTTTCTTATCCTTGAAAATATATGTTCACGCGCCTAAATGATAATTCACGTAATTTGATGCGCTTAGCTCTGAGGAAGCGCGGTCTTGAATACCATCGAATGAGGTGAGGTCCGCGCGCTCCGGCCACATCCGAATGTCAAAGTTGTTTCTCTGTATATCTATTTGTTTCAATTTAATGCGGAGCGTGAAACTAGAATAATTTGACGCTTTTATGTTACACGGTACTCACATGCACATAGTTCGATGTGGGCCTGCTGTTGCCGACTACATCAACGTTTGTCCACTCGGACTAAGCGCTCTCCCGCTCTGGGACTCGCGCACACGTGAGTTAGTCGAGGTGAAACTCTGCACAATTGCTCATGGTCACCGAACGTAACAACCGCGCTCTGAGTTGAGCAGGCAAGACTAACAACAAATCATAAAGTTTAAACAATAACACTGCATTGTTTCACCTCCGTGCAGACCAGTTAGCACCGCGCGCGCGGCCCTAATTAGTGAGCAAATCAATCGATTCCAAATGCTAAGTACAAACTTTCGATAGGAACTCGACGTTGGTTTTGCTGTGAACGCGTAAGTACAAAGCGCTAATCAAATGCTTCCTGTAAGGATAATTTAACACAATGCTAAGCAAACACTTGGTGCGTGGTACACGCACGCATAATACTAAACATAGGTTGAATTACAACAACACACCTTCAACTCGCAATTGAGTAATATGTTAATGTGTGCGTGTTTATTGATTTAGCATGAGAATATTTAAAAAATTAAATCAACCGACAGCGAATACAACGCCAACGAATACAGCATCACTTGAAGGTACCCAAGGAACTGATGGTATTAACACGGCACAAATGAGTCAAGACCACAGTACTACTGTAGTTATAACAACAACACCCCCAGAGGAAGATGAGAAGGACTTGACGGATGAGGTAC
Source organism: Atheta pasadenae (assembly GCA_030264155.1). Lineage (NCBI taxonomy): Eukaryota > Metazoa > Arthropoda > Insecta > Coleoptera > Staphylinidae > Atheta > Atheta pasadenae. The sequence goes on along the minus strand of JARJDS010017194.1, from coordinate 9,475 downwards.
CGCAGGAAACCCAGGAATGTGCCAAAGATGCCATCAAAGACGCTACTAGTAATCCAGTTGCGCCTTCCGCACAGAGATTGTTTTATAGACCTGGTGTTATTGAAGAGATGGAAGACAATATGGGATACCCTGGGGTAGAAATACCTTTAATATTCAATTCTAAGTCAACGGTACCACTTCCGATTATTACATCCGGCATGAATCGGATACCAACATACAATAGCTCGTTTACTTGCATCAAGGAAATGAGTTATAGGTAAGACTAACAATAAATATATATAAGATGGTACCATATTTAAAATTGAAGATAGTACAAAATAACTTAAAGAATAAACATATTGAAATCTCACTTTATGGTCAGCCATTTTGACAAAACACTAAAACGGTTTGTACATTTCACTTTGTCCCACGTGCCCTAATTGGATACAACTCGGATCTCTTACCTTTGATAGCTTTCCAAGTATTCCTTGTGCAAAACATTAAAATATGATAAATTACTGTGAAATTAGTTCGGTTGCTGATAAAGGTTCAGATGAGGACTCACCTTATAAAGCATTAGTTTAAACAACTTACGCCAGTTTAACAACAAACTCACTCATGACATCTCCTCTACGGAGATGAATACGTTATCTTATCAGGGAATACGCGCGACTTTGCAATGATAGTGATTAACTGGAGCATGCCAGATGGGTGAGCAAACCGCAGTCTCAGTCTGCTATCGTTGATGCAGTAAGCACCCATCTCCGCCATCGGGTTTTCTAAGGTGCCTGGTGACCGTTCGCACTTTTCCTCTTTCGCGAGCACCCGTGTTTGCACTGCATGTTAGCACCATGTGAGATCGGTTAAATGTACGCGGCGTGATGTAAGTCGACTTAGTTTCGTTGGAGGCGCAGCTGATCATCGTCGCGACGGGTATGTAGCAAAGGCACTTCCCGCACTTTGACGGCGACTCATTCTAATAAGCGGTGGAGTAATCCAATCGGTTGCAGAGCCGAAGCGTATCAAGTTGCATGATTGTTTTGCTCCGAACTGCTCCAGAGCAATCACAGCAATCGAGACAAATTTAAGTACCAGCGCGCCTTGAAAGAGATCATTATTTATTTTGTTCCGCGCGCGCGCCTTTGAAAGTTTACAAAGTGAATCAAAAAAACATGGACTCGCCGCCGAGCGACAGAAAAGTTTTGATGTTCAACGATCACAGCTCTCCTCGCTCTTATGAGCTCACGCCTGGTGTTTATTATCCGAAGTCACCGACGTTATCAAGGTAACATTAGTTTTTGAAACTTTTACAGGAATAAATGGTACCCATGGGTCCTGGTCAGTCAATATTCATGCATGCCATGTCATATTTAATTTCGTTCGCCACAATAATTGGTTACATTTCGTCATACTTTGATTCATGCAAATCAATGCTAATGAATCCTTTCTTTGTGGACTCATGGTGCCCATGGTAGTGACACCTTAGGTGTAAATTGGCGATAACGTAAGTTTTCCCAGTTCTACGTAACGCGACGTCGGTTATTGTAATCCGAGCAAATCTTTACTTTCAATAAACAAATGTGGGTCTAATAAGATTAACAATCTATGACGCCTGTTCTAAGTAGTTGTTTATTTGCACTGTCTTCACACGCGTCTTAAGTTTACCTTGCCTTGGCTATTTTTAGAAGTCGTTACCGCCCAGGTGCCACTCGCAAGTTACGAAGACGCGCTATCCTTAAAAATGGCGACTGCAACATCTTGCAATCACGCATATCCAAACATCGTCTGCGATTCCTACAAGACATCTTCACAACCCTGGTAGACACACAATGGCGTTGGACATTGATTGCATTCGCGTTGAGCTTTTTGTTATCCTGGTTGGCGTTCGCGGTCATCTGGTGGTTGATATCATTCACTCATGGTGACTTTGACGCTGACCACTTGCCGGATGTACAGGAAGCAAACGACTGGAAGCCATGTGTTAGCAACATTTTTGATTTCACATCTTGTTTCCTGTTCAGTATTGAAACCCAACACACCATTGGTTATGGTTTCAGAACTACATCGGAGGAATGTCCCGAAGCTATTTTTGTTATGTGTATGCAGAGCATTTGTGGTAATTTATTTCAATAATTAGTAATGGAAAATGGTTTAATAAGTTTGGTTTCATAGGTGTGATGATCCAAGCGTTCATGGTGGGCATTGTCTTTGCCAAAATGACTCGTCCCAAACATCGCACCCAGACCTTATTGTTCTCGAAAAATGCTGTCATTTGTCAACGAGATGGTCACCTATGTCTTATGTTCCGTGTGGGTGATATGCGTAAAAGTCACATTATCGGTGCCAGTATTCGAGCCGCTCTTATTCGCGCAAAACAAACTAAAGAAGGCGAAGTTTTATCAAATTTCCAGACTGAGCTTGAGGTGGCTGCTGATGGATGTGATGGTGATTTGTTTTTCATTTGGCCAATGACGATTGTACACAGAATTGATGACAACTCTCCTCTTTATCATCTTTCCGCCGCTGATATGCTTCAAGATCGTTTTGAAATCGTGGTAATACTTGAAGGTACCATAGAAAGCACTGGACAGTCCACGCAAGCGCGATCCAGCTACGTATCCGCTGAAGTCCTATGGGGCCATAGATTTGAACCAGTAGTCAGCTATAATAAAGATCGTGAAGGGTATGAGGTGAAGTATTCCAAATTTGATAACACATTGCAAGTAGATACGCCGCTTTGTTCTGGTGCGGAGCTGGCCGAATTCTACCGGATTCAAGATCCTGCTGGTATGTATTAGGTATTTGTGATGCTTCGGTTCAGTTTTGGGTAAAGTGTTGAATGTTGTGTTGTGATATTGTTTGTGAACAGAGTCAGGGGAGTCCTTGCAGCGGTTGAACTGCAATCCACCGGCAACAGAGGCGCTTGCTTAACACGTTCATGTCACGCCGTTAGTTTCGTCGTCTCTTAGCGTTTAATTAAAGACAGCTTTTCCTTTTTGTCACATCAGCGTTGCATTGGTATTTACGTTACGGTAGCGTCCATCAAACTAGTGACGATGCGTCGGCGGGCTTGACCAACGACACTGCCGACGTCTTGAAGGACATCAACGAAGACGAGCAGGGTGATCCCGAAATAAAAGTACAAGTCATACAACTTCAAAGGGAAGATTCAACGGGTGGAGTTACAATCGAAGAGTACAAGGAATAAGTTAAGCTACAACGATGTAATGCACTATTAGGGTATTAATAAAATTATTAGATATTTTTTGTTTTATCATCTTTATTGTATATTGAGAAGGAAGGAATCAATTTTTTGAAACATTTGATGTGCGCTTCTCTTGTGGTGCCCTTCACATTAATAAATACACAGAATAGAAAAAAATCGATATAATTATTAATCACACATTATTTTCGCTTCAGAATTACAACAAATGTAAAGAGGTTATTGATTTAAACATAGGAGATCTCACAAAGTTTCAATGCCAAAACATAAAAATATTAAAAAATATATATGATACTTTCTGAACTTTCTACAGTACTGTATCGAATCAATTTGTTTCAAACAAAAAAAGATAAAACAAGTAAAAATACAAAAATATAGTGTAAATATAAAATACTTAATGGCGGCATTATATTGGTATGTATATACTAAAAAAATTAATAAATTCATCATTGGAAGTGGTAGAGTCGCATTAAATTGAAATAAAATCATAATATAGTCACCACGATTGAACACAATGTGTAGTTTACGATTTTCCCGAATAAAAAGTCCTTGTCTAGGAACTGCTTGCCTATTCATATCCCAAAATGTGCTTGTGATAGAACAAAAGGTACCTGCAACAGCAATATTAAGCATTTACTTCACATTCTCCTTCATTGCTTACCCTTCCGAGCCGAGCACTTGATCAATCGTAGCTCTCGAAATACGACAATCACTGCACTTGTACCAGAAGTCTCGTTGATGGCGTATATACGCGATGTAATGGCCAGAGGTAGGCCCTCCAATGTGCTGAACTACGCCAAAAAGTGAGTAGCGGTTGTCGGCTGGGATTACCGAACGCAGCGATTCTTTGTTTCGGCTCATAAAGGGTGTCATGTCTAACATTTCAGGAAACGCTACTTTCGTATCGATCTTTTTGTTATACTGCATGCAAAACAGAGGTTTAGTCAACGCACGGAAAGAAACATAAATAAAAATACTTACAGATGTAAGTTTGAGTCGTTGCAAATGAAAACAAAGCACGTTTGGTAAGGTTTTCACGGTTAATTGCTTTGTTGATTCTTGTAGCGACTCACAATTCGAACACAAGACTTCACCTACTACTTGCTCGGTTGCGGTAAATCGTTGCAGACAGTCGATTAAAGTTGAAGTGTGTCCCAGTTCAAGCGAGATATCCCACAAGGGATCAATTTTTGTTGAAACAGCCCTGGAACAGAGCACAAATAGGTTTCCTATGTCGCATTAACTCAATTGTTTTTATCAAAAACCACAATACAAACAACATACAAACGAAAAGAACTAAAATAGAATCTATACCGTGCCATCAAAAAAGTCAGTTATAATTACCTGCATAATTTACAAACGACATCGCTTTGTTGTAATCCGCTGAAGATCTGATCAATGATACATTGACATTTGTTCGAAGATAACGATTGAATCGATGAGGTAGATTCTGGACATTCTTGGTGCAGTGCATCCAGCGTGGCAATGAATAAATGGTGAGCGTCTTGTTGCTGATCGCCAGCCAGTGAAGTGGCGCGGAGCCATATCATGTGGACAAATGTACTTAACTCCAAAGGCATACATTGGCCGCTATAAAATTCCTAAAATAATCCAATAATACAGAATGGCGATTAGTTGACGTAATTAACAAATTGAGCGGTTAAGTTGTGTTACTGAATAATTGATAATTCCTTCTGTATAACCTTTTATTATCAAAAGTAAGATCCTCTAACATATAAACCGAGTTGGTAGTGGTTGTAACCGTGTATACTTGGTTGCATACCATCAGATATCAATTACAGACATACCAGGTAATATTTTTACCTGAAATAACCGTGATAATTCGCACACTAAACATGTCGTCGGCGGTCCTTTACACTTATGTCGATCACTAAGAAAATACTCTCTCAGCAAAGGCGTGTGCACGAGTACTTGCACGATGCAATTTATAAAACACGTATTCCCCAAGTTGAGCAAACCCCGCAGGCCTCGCGTGGACTCCGGTGTTATAGAAATGCGCTTGGCGGTCAAGTTCAACATATCCCTTTCCACCGACGCGCACCAGTTTAATACCCTAGAAATATAAATAAAAGTTTCAAGGAATATCTTAACAGAAATCTCCATAACTAACCGATTACTACATTTTTTGGCATTCATTGTATTGTCATAAGCAATTTTATCTAATGATGAATCATAAACATAATCATTGCATCTAATGCAATGCAGCTGGCCATAGTTGAGCTCCATTGTGAAGCAGTGAAGCTTTCCATTGGCATGGTCGCGGATATGCTTGTGACAACCGAAAAACACGCAATGAATGCAGGTGTGCATGTAAGGCCCCAATTGTTTACAGACATAGCAGAAGGCGTTCTTCAGCTGAAATGTCAAAAAATGTGATATGCTTCAACTAGTTTGCAGTGAGTTTTAATTACCTTGGCAATCTTGGACTCATGGTCTGAACTCACGACAAACATCTGGTGGAGCACCCTCACATATTTCATCTCAATATCATTTTTCTTGTGGCTTTCCAGATGTATACAGGAACCTTTCCCGACCATTGTCCTGAACCGGGCGAGGCGCCACTCGAGCCAGGGCAACCGCTGAAGAAGGTCTTGGCACTACAAAGCCGAGTAACGGAATGCTAGAAAAGTTTGTGGCTTACGTGGGGAAAGGCAAGCGTGCGACGCGGCGTAAGCATCGTTCCCCTAAGGCGGCGACGCGTCTTTGGTACTCAATTTGCCTTGATCCGACCGACTCAAGAGAGCGTGTGTTACTGACATGACGAGCCGGCCGGACAACTGGCACTGCAGAACGATGGATTGTGCAATTGTGTGAATTGGTGTGAATTTTCCGACTCCAACGCTGACAGCGGTGTGACAGTATAAAGCATTTCCAACAATTTCCAATATACCAGACGCGCATGCGTGTTGCGGACGTTACATTTGAAACATTTACCTAAAATGTTAAATATAAAGTTAATTTTGCAAATAACTATTTAGACTTCATTGTATTTTAAGTTCTACAATAATTATTATTTGTGTACCAACCAAACTTCTCTTAATATCACTAAAAGTGATCCATATAAATTAAAGACAGCGCCACAGTGAATCTGTACAGAACTAGTATGTTTAGAACGATTTGTCAAATAATGATATAATTTAATTATTTATAAAGAAATACGCGCATATGTACAGCCTGCGAAAAGCTTAAAATTAATAAATACTTTAAATCTATCCAATACTGGTAAAGAATATAAACAACAACTAAACAAATGAAGATTTCTGCAGAGTCGGCAAAGCTCGGCTGTTGTCGGAAAATTGCCTTAATTAGACATGTCACATTTTTCACTATTTTTCACTGTAATCATAAAAACAAAATCAAATTAAATTGCACATTATATTGGTAGGTATATTTGTTTATTTTCAACAACTATATTTTGTAAATGGACCGAAAGACTGCGTTTCCTTCAAACTTCATTAATATAATTTATAGAAAAATTATAGTACTGAATAATTTTGATTGACTATTGCTCTTGGACCTGATAAATTTGTAATGCCTATTTGGGCAATAATGATGGGGCAGTCTTGGACGTCTGCCCATTGTCCATTTCCTGCCCCAGCTTTACTATACGTTTGGAAAGCGTGTCGTGTATAAGTAATTCCTTTTGAAGCTCCCTAAATTTTTTTCGAATCCGTCGAACTTGTTCATGTAGTTGAATTCGGCGAGCTTGTTCAGCTTGATTTAACGGTGGCTTATCCATAGTTATCTTCTGTTATTCTTAATTGCGAGTAGAGTCCGTGAGCAATATTCAAATACTAGTCAATTCGTCGTTTGTCAACGAAACTTTAATTTCATGTGTTAATTGTTTAAAATAAACTAAGTAATTTCTGTCATTCCTATAGATTATTACAAAAGTCATCATTTTAGGCAATTTTAGGTACGGTTAGTAATTGTTGTTTAATTTAAATGATTGGTAGGTTAGAATTGAAAAATTCAAAATATTCACTTTCAGTTTGACAAAATAAAACAATAACCATATGTGTGTATAAAATAGATATTATTTTGTACTAAAAAATGTGTTTATATATAATAAAAGTCACATATAAAAAAAATACACTTAATATTCGTTTTGTGGACGGATTCCGTTTGATCATCGTTTGCGAACATTACGTTTCGCGTTACATTATTCTGCAGGAAGGCACATAATCTGCATTAAATACATATCTCACTTCTACATCCTCAAGTACATACACACACTTAATACAAGAGCCACAAGAGAGACCAAGCCAGTTGATTGCATGTGACTGCTAGTGTTGCAACCATCCTTACTGTTGCAGGTGCAATACTCCATAAAGATGTTGTATGTACCTGTCCGCATCAAACAGAAGCGCTCATCACCTTTAATTCCAGGCTCACCAAGGTATGCACAACTTCTCATATATCTCCAGGTGCCATGAACTATAACAACAAAAAATAATGATTGGGTTGAACTAAAATTAAATTTAATTCAATGATGAGTCATATTTATTGTTACCCACTTTTTTGCCTGACTTTTCTGCACATGGTTGACCTGGCACCAGGAAGAAACTCCAATCGTTGTTGGGCGCAGTCCGTCATGAAGAACGTACTATTATCAAAAGGATCGGTACATTTTGGATCGAAATCTGACCGGCAATCCCAGCATTTGATGGCGAGACCTTTGAATCATAACATACGAATTTGTTAGTTTCCAAAAAAAGGGTGAGGTTCTTGTGTTAATTGACGAAAATGCGCGCTTACCTTGTCGGATGAGTACAAACAAAACAATACTCGCTAAAAATATGCACTTTATGTTGAGTTCCATGATTAGTTGGATTTAATAATGTGCACGGGTGGAAGTACTCAGCTACGGGCGCATTAATTCGAAGATACACCCAGGCAACAAGTGCTTTGAAACGACATGTAAACAGAAAGATTCAACGAGTAACCAACGAGGATTCGGGCGAGTACCAACATCAGCACTGCAGGTGCATACAATTGTAACTACAAGTGTACAACATACGCATGCGTCGTTGAGATACGTCAACAGTCAATTACAATGGACAACTTACGAATTGTCGTTGTATTATATTAGTTTTTACGTGCAAACACGTCAATTCGTAACAGAAGTCACTTTAGTACCGTCAGCGTGTCGTTGTTGTCGTTGGATTTGTTTGCATCGTGAATTTTTTGACTCATGCGACGCACACCCACTTTTCTAAACTCACCAATTTACACGTTTATTAATTAACTGCAATTAAATACTGCGCTCCCAAGTGCGTCAATCAAACGTTTCATACAAATATTGCTTGGGAACGGTAGATAAACAACGTTATTATTAGTAGTGCCTATCAACACGATGGAACGTCTTACAAAAATCTCGCTGGTTTTGTTTCTCGTCACGTTGTGTTTGAGTACAGGTGAGTTCTGAGCAGTTATGAGTTCCCATGGTGACGACGCTTATCACCACACACCAACCTAAATTCAGATAAGATAAAGTTTAAATCGTGAATTATAATATTGTCACAGGTTTCGCGGTAAGGTGCTTTCAATGCGCTTCCAGCGAAGATCTCGAAGGCGAAGACAATTGTGGAGCTTACAAACGCTTTGATAAAGAGAGAAATATTGCTATCGAGTGTAATACTGATGAAAGCCACATGCCAGGCTCATTTTGCATGAAAGTAACTCAGCAAGGACCAAGGGGATTTATTTGTAAGTGTTGTTTTTACACACATTAACAATTTAATGAATTTTTTTTATAGGGGATGGTCGTTGGCGGCAAGTCATAAGACGTTGCGCTTCTGTAGCTGAAACTGGTGTAACTGGTGTTTGCAATTGGGGTGTGTACATCAATGGCGATTACTGGGAAGAATGTTATTGCTCAGAAGATGAGTGTAACACTGGAAATATTACATCAGTCTCATTGACAAGTTTGCTTCTTGGACTTATTGTTTATATAGCAATGTGATTTGTTAAATTGTAATTGTGTTTAGTTTTTATTGTTAGTATTAGGTGTACATGAGTAACAAATCCGTCCACTTGTGAGTCTGAACCTGACTTTGATGTCACAAGTTTTAATATACATAACTCTTTTTGTACAAGTTAAAATTTTATAAAACATACAACTTTATTCAGTTTTTTTTATTTTTTATACCTTATAATCATGATGATAATATGAGCAAGTAATTATTTTTCATGCATGATGAATTATTGTCACGATTAAAATTTAAATTGCTAGAATTTATTAAATTGACT
>JARJDS010017189.1:0-32579 GCA_030264155.1 Atheta pasadenae | reverse complement strand
CTATGTTTGTAGGGCTCAAAGGGCTCAAAACTAAACGGCGATACACGCACCGTAGGGTCGCACCTTAGGCAACCGCATAGACGCTAAATACGATGTTGCGCGAAGCGCAGACGATTGCTGTATGATTGCTGTACTACTACTAATACACATCAACTAGTGTACGTTTGAACGCAAAAAAATTATACTTCGGGGATGTTTCATAGTTTAAACTTGGTCGTAGGTTAAAAAGGAACTACCTTACTATAAAAGAAAATTTAGAACAGGAAAATTAGTTATTATGGAACGGAGATATAAGCAAATTTCCATGGCGTGTTTTCAAAAAACATGAAAATTGATCAATTTTGAATGACAAAAAAAATACTTCGGGGATGTTTCATGGCTTAAACTTGGTCAAAGGTTAAAAAGGAACTACTTAGTCATAAAAGAAAATTTAGCACAGAGAAATTGGATAATATGGAACGGAAATATAAGCAAACTTCCATGGCGTGTTTTCAAAAAACCTCAAAATTGATCAATTTTGAATGGCAAAAAAAATACTTTGGGGATGTTTTATAACTTAAACTTGGTCATAGGTTAAAAAGGAACTACCTAACTATAAAAGAAAATTTAGAACCGGAAAATTGGTTAATATGGAGCGGAGATATAAACAAATTTTCATGACGTGTTTTCAAAAAAACTCAAAATTGATCAACTTTGAATGCCAAAAAATAATACTTTGGGGTTGTTTTATAGCTTAAACATAGTCATAGGTTAAGAAGGAACTAGTTAACTAAAAAAGAAAATTTAGAACAGGAAAATTGGTTAATATAAAGAGGAGATATTAGCAAATTTCCATGACGTGTTTTCAAAAATCAACAAAAGTGCTCAACTTTGAAGGCCGGAAAAATATACTTCGGGGATATTTGTTTGTTTAAACTTGGTCATATGTTAAATACGGACTATTTAACTATAAAAGAAAATTTAGAACAGGAAAAAAGGTTAATATAGAACGAAGATATAAGCAAATTTCCATGACGTGTTTTCAAAAAAAACACAAAATTGTTCAACTTTGAATGCCAAAAAAATAATACTTTGGGGTTGTTTCATAGCTTAAACATAGTCATAGGTTAAGAAGGAACTAGTTAACTAAAAAAGAAAATTTAGAACAGGAAAATTGGTTAATATACAGAGGAGATCTAAGCAATTTCCCATGACGTGTTTTCAAAAATCGACAAAATTGCTCAACTTTGAAGGCCGAAAAAATATACTTCCGGAATGTTTGTTGGATTAAATTTGATCTTATGTTAAAAAGGAACTATTTAACTTTAGAAGAAAATTTTGAACAAGAAAATTGGTTAATATGGAAAGGAGATATATGCAATTTACTATGACGTGTTTTCAACAAACCACAAAATTGCTCAACTTTGAACTCCGAAAATATACTTTGGGAATGTTTCGTAGCTTAAACTTGGTCATACCTAAAAGAGCAAGTCTTCAAGTATAGTTCAATTGTATTTATCAATTGTAAAATTGTGGGTTGCAATGTCAAAACTGACTTGACAACTGCAAACCAATTCTCTATCATTTGGTTAGATATTGGCAAATATTTTAATATATTGATAATTCATACTTAACTTACATGAAAATAACTTTAAACTTAACTCTTTGATGATTGATCTTTTTGAGCCGTTCGAAAAAATTGTAATGACATTATTTTAAAATCTAACTTTTGCTCATCAGTCAGCTTCTTATAATCTGGCTCTAATAGTAGTAGAAACTCACGATCAGGATTACTCTGGCCACAACTACTGCACTGCTTGGGTATACCAACTCCAGGTTCTGATTTTATTGCACTAGTATCCACTGGAACATAACTAAAATGTCCACCAGTTTCTGTAGAATCTGTTGTGCTAATTGCAGCTTCAACTAAATCAGGCTCAGTATATCTAAATGGTTTAATATTATCTTCATCTGTGTCATCCTCTTCTCTATATGATGATACATTGCTTGAACTGTGGGATAAACAATCAATTCTTGTTTTCTTTTTAACAAAATATCTGAACGTTACATACCGTCGCGTTCTTGGAGATTCATCATGTGGATTATTTATTACACCATTTAAAAAACTGAGCATTTCTGAATATAAATGGGGTTTTCCTTTTCCAGTTTTGATGTATCGTAATTGCATGTCACGAAAACACTTCCATTTCTTTTTTAACTGTAATACTGTAATTAATTTAAATGTAAATTGTATATATTTTTAAGTTCATTAAATTTACCTGTAAATTCTTGTTTAGAAGAAGGGTACTCATCAAACTGAGGATATAATTCTTTACAAATGTTGTACCACATTTCTCGTGTTGTTCGTCTGTCCGTTTTATATTGCGGATCCCATAAATATGGTTGATTTTTCATTAGTTCTAAAAACTTTACAATTTCTTCTTTGTGCAACATTTTTAAAATGTACGTACTCCTAATGTTTGTATTTCTTATTTTCCAATTTTCCAAATTGACAAATAGAGGTTAAGATATATATATATACAGTGGGAACGGTGGGAACTGTCGGAAAGAAAAACAAATTTAAAACAATAAATAAATTATTTGATGGCAACTTTTACCTTAACAATAAGTATGTGATATTTAAAAGCAATTTATATGTAAATAACACCATAAACAACTAAGTACCCTAACTTTACCGCTGATTATTATTACAAAACTATTACAACATAGGCAACCAAACTTACAAGTAACTTAACTTTCAGCGCACTTGAGCATCAGTCAAAACAAGTGAGTGTAACTGAGTGTAACTTGGTGTAACTCAGAGTGACTCAAACTCATTCCATTTAATAATTAAATACCCACAAACAAGTATAAACCAAAAATGAAACCTGAATATGAATTGGTTTCCTTTCATATCATTGGTACTTACATAAATACATTACTTAGAAACTTTACAAATATAATGATTTTACAGAAAAATTCAACAACAACACTTTGATAACATGGACATATCCAAGTATAACAGATACTCTGAAACAAAAGCTGCTCCAAATTTGTTTACAAGACCAACAACAAATACTAGAATTTAAGTATTATCATTTAGATAAGCAATGGATATACATCTGTGAATGTTTTAAAGAACAAAAAGTTTATGCCCTAGCATTAGTCACAAAAAGTTTTAATCCAGATAAATATCGACAATTTAGTAGTCACATGTGCAATATTTATGAAACCAATTACAAACCCATAGAATTAGTAAAAGTGTTCTTGGGGGCTTTTACTAATGGTTGCTATAAAGTCCAACAAAATGGCACACACCTCAACATTAACTTGAACGAGCATAAAATGATAAAAGATGAAAATTATGAAGGTAAACAGATTTTAGTATGCAGTATTTTTGTGTGCATGATTGTTTTAGAATTTATACCCAGTATTATTTTGTTTCTAGAGCTTGTGAATGCATTTGATGTGGAAATTATTTTAATTTTTAATGCACTATTGTTAAAAAAACGCATTTTTGTGTATCATGCCAATTATAGTTGTTTGTTAAAGGTAATTTCGTAAATTATCTATTACTTTAACTTATCGGGTTAACTTATTCTTTGATTCTAGAATATAGAAATTATGACACGGTTACTTGATTCCAAGATGCGTGATCCTACTGAATATTTATTTCCATTTATTAAAAACATTCCAATTGAATTAAAGGTAATTATAGTGCAAGCATATTTAAAATATTTAATATGATATTGTATTCTGTAGGGTAAAAGTTTCTTTCTTGCTGGAATAACTGATAAAAGTATTCATATAAAGCCTGATTGTTACGATCTCTTCATTAATTTGGAAAATTCTTCAATAACAATTTCTCCAAATAGTAAAGGTAAGATTAAGGTTAGAATGTCTTTAAATTGAAGTATAAATATCTTATGATCACAGATATTTTCCAAATGACAAAATGGCACAAAGAAGTAGCTACACGACTTACCGATCAAGACATCGTCGCTGACAAATCCATAGAAATTTACAAAAAAACTTCGGAACTCTTGGCAAACTTGAAGAGTTTTGCTGTTACAACTCCGTCTGAAGATGGACCTTCAATGGTAACTATTGATACGTTGCGAGCTAAAAGACTACCACCTGCTATGGAAAACTTTCTATTCAATTTGGCTGTCGCTGAAAACATTATGATGTTGTGAACGAACATATTATTGAAATAAGTAAAAAATGTTTAGGTTTTCGATCGTGTAACGTAAAAAACTCACCTCATTATTGGATGGTATTTAGATTTTTTGTCTGATTTGCAACATAAACAACTGGCGCTTCATAAACTTCATAACAAATAGACACTTGCACCCAGATGCTCTCACTATGAAAACAACATCCTTTAAACTGAACACCATCCTCGATCTTTGGTGCATCTATTAATCAAGTTCGAGTTTCTCTAATGTAGATCGGCTCATTACGTAACATAAATACGATTTTTATTTTAATACACATTCCACGCTTCATCTATTATGTACAAATATCTCCAACAATAACGCTTATTACTAAATTTATATATGTTTTAAATTAATAAATCTTAGTTTAAGTTAACACCATTCAATTGAAAAAAAAACTATAAATTGATTAAATATATAAAATAAAAAAATTATTGAATGATCGTAAAAATTAAAAATACCTATCAATATTATTAAGGCGATCTGACTGTTTGCCATTTTATAATTTACCTAACAAAACCTCATAGCAGATAATCATCAGGCCCAATATAACTTTTGGTCATCGCGACGGTACTGTAGTTTCAGAACGTGGCGATAGATCTTCAACGCTGGGCCCAACTTGAGATGCAAACCTTTAATGACGTCCATTCGCTTCATAAGCAGAAGAGAATGACCATCAATTTCCTAGATTAAAATTATAATTCAATTATTCTGTTTGTTTTATTATACAATCATTATACAAACCTGTTCTTTGAATACTCTCGCTTCTTCTGGGAAATACTCCGCAAAGTATTGTTCGACTTCTTCAGGACTCCAGTTGCTAGCATCCGGTATAGACGGGTCGATATTTTCGTCCAATTGATCCATCTCTTCTTCTTTAATGCTATGTGTATCCGACTTAATGTCAGACTCCGATGAACTGTGATGGTTGTGACCATTATGGTTCATTTGTGGACTTAATGTAGGTAAAATTGGACTGGATGGTGATGATGCAAAATGTGGACTTGAATTCCGTGATAAATCTGGACTCAATACTGTGCTCTCAGGTGTTTCTTCTGATGAAACAGAACACATAGATTTTAAGTCTAAAACAGTAAATATTCATTAAGTAAAAGTAATAACACGATCACAGTAACAATTAAATAAATGAAATATAAATTTACCATTTCCAGCATTCGCGTCATTAGTTTCAATCTTTTGTTCTACGTTGTATCCAATCTGGATATTATCAACCGCAAGTTGATCCGCCATTTTGCAATTGTTACACAGCCATTTCGTATTTGGTTTGAGTTTCTCAGTAATACGTGGGGAATGGCAAGAGTTATGATATGCATCCGCACAAATCGAACACACAACTAAATTGCCCTTTAAAAAGTACCACACATTATTATTACTTAAATAAGTTCCTAATAAATTACAAATAACTTACAGCGTCAGAAGTTTCATAGCACACTACGCAAGTCTTGCAGTGTGGACACTGCCAAGTGTTGTCAGGATACATTTTCAGCATCATATCATCACCATTTAGACAAGTTGAGTGTGCTGTTTACAAAAAAAAATGTAAAACATGACAATAACAATATCGAGAAGTAATGATAGTTAACAAAATAGAATTATAAATTTTTATATTAAAGAAATTCTGTAAATGATTACCTTTATTGCTACATTCCCTGCATGAAATCATTTTCTCCACAGGTCCCTTTTTGTTTTGAATGTGGCACACTGAACACACACCACCTTCAGTTCGACCATGTCCATTCTGTGATGTCCTAGATTCAGGCCTCGATTCAGTCTCCATCATTCTCTTGTAAGCATTCTTTGTTGAACCTGGTGGACGTCCACGTCTTTTGGGCATATTGCTTTCAGATGGATCAAACACCTTTTTTGCTTTCTATTAATTAATAAAACACAATCAAATTACACTTTGTTCACTTTGTTATGAGATGTAGATGTGAAGTTTGTGTATGTTATTTGTGGAGTAAGTGTAAAGTGCATTTACAAACACAACACCATTGATTTAGTAGTGTAAGTGTAGAAATCTATTCTCAGATCTGTCAAAACTTGTCTGGAAATTACTAAAATGAGTTTTCAAATATCTACACTTAAATCCTTAATAAAAACATAACTTATTGTATTAAATTAATTTTGGTTCACTTTCATTGTGTTACAGTTACTTAATTATTTAAACTAAACCTATTTATTTATTTTGTGTTGATTTTGAGTTGTGTTTATTTTGTAAGGTTATGTACTATTGATTAGATATATCATATGTATGCAAATGTGTTTGTGTATATACCGCTTGTATATCTGCATGTGTATGTGTATGTTTTGGGGGTTATGGGGGTAGCTAATATTAAATTTAAATCTTATTACCTTCCTGCGTCCGCCGACACGCTGACTGTTCTCGTTCAGCATGTTCTCCATAGTAAGACGTTCGCGAACGGATGCCACACGGCCTGTTTTGCCTAGAATGGAACCTCGTTTCTGATAGGCTGCTCGGACGCGGGCGCCGCCACGGCCACCCGCGCGTGATGTTGCAGTGGTGGTATTCACCGCCACCGCGACGCTCCTATCACTACGCTCACTCCCACTACCATCCCCCTCATTACTACCCCTACTATCATCACTTCTGTCATCTTCTTCATCATCCTCATGATTTTCATCTGCACCACTTTCATCAACTTTCATGTCATTGCTGGTATCTTCATAGGAACTTTTTGACTTGGCATCAAATGGTTTCCTATGCATCATACTCCGCATTTCCTTCTTAATTTTGGTCAACTGTTCCTTTTCCTGGTGTGCGCCATGTTGTTTCCGTGCAGAATTACTTTGTGGTTTTCCCACTATAAAGTTATTATTCGATAGCCGAACTAATCCACCATTTTCGACCTCTTTTTGCAATAAAATCCATAAGTATCGTTTAGTGTAACGGACATTGTCTTTGCTCAAAATGGTTTTGATCAAGTGCGCCTCTGGTATACCAAGGTCCAAATAGTCCGGGTTCTGGAGCACTAGTTCAGCAAATGTATTCGTGAGCAAGTTGGTAAATTTTCGTCGAGGTTTATTGTCAGGTCTGCCGCAGGTAACAGCCGCTACAGATTTTTTACTGGCTGCAGATAGTTCAGACAAAGCGGCGCGACGTTTTTGTCGAGCATACTTTTTTGCAGCGTTGCGGTAACTGATGTTGCCCTTGTAAGAAACGCGGAGAACAACCCCGCTCTCGACGCAGCGGTCCAAAGCAATCCGAGAGTCGTTCGAACCTAATCCTTTGCGACGGAAAAGACAATTGTAGATGCGTTCAGCATCGGGTCGAGCTTTCCGCCGACGTAGCTGATCAATGGCTTCAAGGATTAAATCCTGATGTGGTATCCAATCACACATGTTGATTCAGTTTTTGAGTAAACTGATTCAAAAAACTGTAAAAGTGAAAAAAATTAATGAAATAAATAAATAAAACAGTGTTGTTATTTAATTTACTTCTCAAAGCACGTTTGATTAAATGCCTAAATATTAATTAACTCAAATACGCGCTTATTAATCAGTAAATGTAAACGTGTTAGTCGTTTTTATATCCCTTAAATCGGTTGAAAACTTAGATGATCGTTTTGCGCTTGTTGTATTGCGCCGAGTGCGCGCCCTCGACCGAAAACGAGACAAACGATCGCGCGCGCCGACCGCACCACGCTCCGCGTTGAGCTGGCTGGCCACAAAGTTTGGAGCGCACGTCTGTGTAGCAAACACCGCACCGCCATCAATTAGTCGTCCAAAATTCAATAATCGACGCTCCGTCATCTCGATGTCACGTCGGCGATAAACAATCGCGAGCAGTGCAAAATATTAATAATGACACAAACCGTCCAAAGCTGCATTTGCGCGAAAACAGGAAATTATATCCTTAACACACAGCACCTGCCGATGTAGACACGAACTAATAACTAAAAGCGCTCGTAACTCTCAAGTCAAGACGCCCATGCTGTATGCGATAACCGCAATAACAAATAGCGATTCAATTAATAGCTACTAACACCGGCGACAGCGCGTTTTTGTAACCTTAAAGTAAATTCTTTGTGTGATTTACGCGGCGCTCGTCGTAATCGGGGCGAGTTGAAAACGCACTTGTCGCGCACAAGTCGCTACAGATTTTATTACTCTCTTCGCACGTGACAGGCGCCGAATTGCTATTAAAGTATCAACAGCGATTGTATCCGCATATTTTATCTAAATGGCGGCGCGCAAAAGATGTGCTACGACTTACCGTCTTGTGTTATCATTGGGAAGCGCTTGTCGCAGGGAGTACAAAATGCGGAACGCGCGTTCTCGCAGGGCCGGCGCGCGCTACGAGAAGCACGACGTGCGATCGCACACTGAGATCCGGCAAGTTGCCGTCCACAGACGCGCACCGGCGAAGCGCGCGCCAGCCGAACGAATGCGTCGATAAACACCCGAGCGCGCCGCAAAACGCACTACCGTCGCGAAATATTACAATAATTTTCTTTGATTCAGTTCTATTAAAACTTTGTTAATCATACACCGAATTGTACTCTTATAATAGCGGATAGATTTTATTTTTTTTAATAATAATATTTAATTATATTTACCAATGGGACGATAGCAAATTGCACAATGTCGTACAAAATCATCGAATACAAACGAAATGATGCGATCGTGCAAAGCAATGAAACTCGTTTCGTCGTCGGCTATCGCAGCAGAAAAACGCGCTCTCCGAGCGCACCCGCACTTCACGCCGCACGCAAATTCGCTTTTAGCGTGTGAGCCCGCACGAATACAAC
Source organism: Atheta pasadenae (assembly GCA_030264155.1). Lineage (NCBI taxonomy): Eukaryota > Metazoa > Arthropoda > Insecta > Coleoptera > Staphylinidae > Atheta > Atheta pasadenae. Next base: position 23,593 of record JARJDS010017189.1, on the reverse strand, counting down.
ACAACCTCAAACTGTTATTTTGCGGCTGTCTGCAGCAAATGAAAAGAAACAAAAGAACCGCGCACTGAAATAAATATCTCATATCAAATGAATACCCATAATTTTCTATCAAAGCCTCAATATTTAAACTGTAATTATAAAACCCAAAATACGCAATTTAAAAAATAGTTTCAGTGCGTTGGTTATTTACTGTATTCTGGGTTGCCTATGTGCGCCATAGGGCAACGCAAGAAGTGTCGTCCTCGCGGCACGCAACAACTGTCCGTGTGCGAACGTGCAACGGGCACTAAAAGACAAAATGCGCAAAATAAAATGAAGGCAATAAGTCGACATTATGCGACAGCACTCATCGCCCGAACTTTCTGTGAACATGACTAGAAGTAGCTTTATACACGTTGCGCAGCCAGTGGCGCCGGCATGTTTGATAAACAAGAAACAAAACAAGCGCGAATCAACAGACGCGGCGCAATGTGTTGCAAATCTACATTTATTAACACTTACCCTTGGTCGAAAGTTATGCGTGCAGTTTACAGTACGTGTTGATTGCGATGACACGAATTTTGTACGCGGAAATCGTCAAAATTTGTGCGATGAATCTTTTGGGGCGGCGTGCGGTGAAATCACGCATGTACGTCGCAACTTTCGTTGTGTAAGTTTCGGGCGCGCGCTGCGTGCGCAGGCGTTCGTGTGAAAGTGCGTACGTGCGCTCACCAACGACGCGCGTTGCGTACTGTTGCGCGCCGCCAGCAGCCGCCAGCAGCCGCCAGTGCCGTCAGGGTGGTGCGCTCGTTGCTCGCAGGCGCACGCCCGCTCTTTCCGCCCCGAACCAACCTGCCAGCAGCGCAAAGCGTTAAAAAACAAACTGCAATTTGCACACTAACACACACAACATCCAAAGATACACACTGTTATACTAAACACAACCAAGCAAAGCGCGTTAATTTGTTAATTGATTTTAAACTTTACATACTTCCAGTCGTGGGTGAAATTGACACCACAGGTGCGCAGTAAAACCGGGTAAAACCTTGAAAGATTTGATGCTGAAACGACGCCATTTCATCGTTTTGTGTGATGCAATTTTAATACCTAATTGATGACTCGTTGTTATTTGACAAATTTACTACAACTACTCTTGTTTTGCGTGTTTTGTTTATTTTGTTGTGTGTCGACATGTTAGCTCTCTTTATAAACAAATCAAGCGCAATGGTGCATACATACCGCGCATAAAACAAAATCTATTTATTCTACAAAGCGCCAATCAGCACGTCTCTAATCCTAATCGAAGGTACGCGGTGCTCTCATAAATCGGTGCTGACTGCTGTCGACGGTGCTTTGGGTGCGTTATCGTTTCGAAACGGTAAACACCGACAAGCCGACATTTTAGAATCACATAACGAACGCATTTATCGCATCGTGATTGCTGGCGTTGCGCTTCTCATGCATGTGCCCCGCTCACAATGATCGCAACAAGTCTGAATTTTTCAACCTTCTCGACACTCGCGAACACACAGCCGAAATGTGTGTATTAACTCGCATTACATCAGTCTCAATGTGATTCATACGTTATATTCTGTGCAATCAATGTACATATTCTGTGGTATTCTGTTTCTAAACTAAAATTTAAATTGATAACAAAACGCGAAAACGCGAGGTTACATTGTCAAGTATATAGGCAACCAAGTATACACAATATTATATTTAGTCTCAAAAAGTTCACCAACAACAAATAATACAAACCGGAAACAAAATATTTGGACGTTAACACAATAAAAAGTTATAAATAGATTCTATCAAATATTAATTAAACAGTGCATAAAAAATAATTTAAGTTTGTTAAAATTTCTAAATTCTTAAATTACATTGTATGCAACCAATTATACACCATCTTGTGCTTAAAATGACAAGGCAATTAATGTTCAACAAAACGTTTATTAAATCGACAAAACAAGTAATTATTGTTTCGCATTCTATTATTTTACACCACATACAAGCACTGGTTTCCTACTATCCGTAATTAATAAATATTTTCAAATGTTTCAGACAAAATTTGCTACAGTTGTTAAACATAAATTAATTACGTCTAACGTCTTTTAAATGTTTACATCTGCAAATGATTAAAATCGATTGGAACAAATTGAATCTACCTAAATATTCGTTCGATAGTGAGTATAGTACCGTGAGATCACAATGACAATTTATCATGAATATAACCTAAAAACTCACACAACTTCCATAACCATTTGAACTTGATCGTGCATCAAGACAATAATCCAGCAAATCTTCAACCGCATACCAGATAACATAAAAAAATGTACAGTACATATTGTTCTGACTTTGTTTGGCTACAATTTGTTATTTTAAGTTAATCTTTAAGGTTAACTTCTTGGTTAAACACTAGCGCAGTTTTGTATATACGCGTTCATTTGTTTCAACATTTCGTTATGATAAATATATCTTCTCTGTAAGCTTTGTTCAATTTGTTATGTTACAAGAAAAACTATGTATAATAGATATTTATACGTAGTATATGCACGTTTGAGGATATTGCTTTGGTCGCAAGAGCTGATTTACATGTGATTATTTTCCAAATTGTAATTAATCTTCTAAGCACTGTGCTGTTGATTACCGACTAAATTAAGTGCAACGATATGTTAGCATTGTTTCAATTGTTTAAACATGTTTCGCATAACTTCAGGTTCATAACGCGTGCATATGCAAGAATTTTCAGCTTTTGCGTTTTGTATCTACAATAACAGTTTTGACAGTTAGATTTCAAAGAAGAAAGTTATATTCACATAGTATACCTAAACAAAATCATAATACATAAGCTACAATTGACTGTCACTTATGTGTTATGATTTTTTGGCAACCAACAGCACGCAAGTAGCCATTTTTGTTTAGGAATGTTACCAGTTAGCATTTAGTGTAATTTTTACATTTACAATACAACAATGTCGGCCATTTTGTTTGCTAAAACCACTCAGTGTCAACAAACAAAATGGCCGCCATTTTGGTACGCTACGCCCACTACTTGCTTTAACTAGAACGTTGGTTTTGCCTAATAACAACGAGAAACGTGATAAAATGCACAATTGGTTTCGTTTCACAATACGTAACACCCGTTACATTTTACCGTACATATTTTGTTTCCAGCCGCTGTTACGTACACAACCTTAAAATAGTACTAATTAAATTAATACAGAATCGTCCAAACAATGTTTAAAAATTATCTTAAAATATTACATGTACGCGATAAATATTTTTGATAAATACTTTGATGGCATGCTTATAGCGCAAAATCAAAAACAATCAGGGGCGGTACAATTTCCAACATGCCTTGATCTTCTTCCATCCGGTGATCTTTTCCGCGCACGCGCTGTCTTTTACTATGCAATCAACAAATAACAATAAGATATAACAACAATAGTTTTTGACTCTGCGCTAGCCTAATTGTAATAAATATAGAACCCGTTCAAATATATCGAAACTTGATCTAAAATAAAATTACATAACCTAGAATTTTAACAAATTTGCATATTGACTTGTATTGACCACACATTGCCGCATAGGTAGAACCGCGCGCGGAAGTATATACCCCGCGACGATTCGTGTAAGTTTAATTTAAGGGAATGGGTTTGATATATAATAGTATACACATAGATAAAAGTGTTATCAATAAAATCGTAACAACGAACAACTACGACAAGAATACGCATTGCACTACGTTACGCACGCGCAAACATATTGCAGGTTAGGAGATTAAGGTTAAAAGTGAGATTTAGGTTAGGTTAGGGTGTGACACATGAACTAATCGACCAACCAATCATCGAAATGTGGGCGGGAGAATGTTTGAGGTTAGGTTAAGGTTGGGTGTCAGTACACATCTTCGAAATGCACTGGTGTCAAGCGGCTGTGTCTGCGTGCGGCCCGCCGGCCGCCCCTTCGGCCACTCCTTGCGCACTTGATCTAGCACACACCTGAATCGAGGAAGCCCTCGTCTTCTAACTTCGTAAGCAGTTTCACCACCTTTTGCGCCTCGCTCTGCTTCGCCATATCGATAATGGCTAATAATTTCTTCACACCAACAAATATCCTATGAAAAAAAATTATAGCGTTTCAAAGATTAGTTAAAGTTTAATTGGGGTCTTACCGTTTGCCGGCAATCTTCTTAGCGATTGATGCCAGTTCTTGTTTGCTGAACACCTCAGTGCTTTCAAGGATAGCCATCACATGCTCTGGTTTGCTTACATTCGGAACGTGCAGAATTCCGGTAAATGCTGGTAACATTTCCATTTCTTCAAGCACTTGTTTTCTGCTGCTAGTGCAGAGTACCAACAGTTTCTTGCCTGGTGGTGGCTCTTTCTTAAGCAACACCAACAACGCCTGCAGAGTTAAATTCGAGTACCTTGGACCAATCGGACCGTAGTCTAGTAAACGTTCAATGTTATCCACTAGAATACACGATAGTGTGGAACGGTATGCATCGTCAAATACCTAGGAATTGGGAAAATGTCAAATAGTAATTATAAACTGAATAATAAACTTTGATTAGTTATTTCTTACCTTTCTAAGGTGGATACACTTAGCAGTTTCAGTGTATCCCACCATTTCATCAGGCGAGCAGATTTTGACGAATGGATAGTCAGAATTCTTGGCCAGCTGTGCCGCCAATGCACTTTTACCTGAATTAGGAGGTCCTTCGAGAAGAACAGAAACAAGACCTGCTGTATCAGGATCACGTGCTTGTTGGATGTACAACATGCCATCTTCCAAGATGTCCTTGACTGGCCGACCCCAATTGACAATACCACGTGAAAGAAGTTGGTTAAGTAGTTCTTGCGCAGTACCAAACGCTGGTTTGATATCATGCTCCAACGCGTGCAGAAAGTCCGAACGTGTTACATTAAGTTTTTCGATAGCTTCTGGATCGACTTCCACTTTGCTGGAAGCCTTGATCAATCTGTTCATGGCCGAACCTTGAGCAGCGCGCACTAAACCTTCCAATTCGGCACCGGAGAAGTTTTTAGTAAGAACTGCCAATTCCTAGAGAAAAATAATAATGAAAATCGACCAGATAGATTTTGTTATAAAAAAAATCCTTACCCTATTATCTACATCCGGAGCAATCTTTTTGAAACTCTTCATTCTGGAAGTGTGAATATTCAAAATCTGGAAGCGACCATCCTCGTTGGGTAAGCTGATCTCGACTTGTACTTCCAAACGACCAGGTCGCATCAAAGCATCGTCGATCATGTCACGCCTGTTGGTCATACCAATGACGAGAATGTTATTGAGCTCATCCACACCATCGATTTTTGAGAGCAGTTGGTTAACAACAGTGTCATGCACGCCGGTGTTACCCGCTACAGATCCACGCTGTTTGCAAATGGCGTCGATTTCATCGAAGATGATAATATGCAGACCACTGTTTGCACCTGCCTTGAATTTGTTTAGAATTTAGAATTAAATATAAGGTTTTGAGTTATGTTTTTGTTAATTTAAAACTAAATTACTTTTTTTTGTTCTTCTTCAGCGTCAGCAAACAAGCGACGAATGTTAGCTTCGGATTCACCGACATATTTGTCCAAAATTTGTGGACCGTTGACAATCTTTGGTTCGCGTGCATTCAACATGTTGCCAATCTGACGAGCCATCAATGTTTTTCCAGTTCCAGGAGGTCCATACAACAAAATTCCTTTCACGTGCTTGCAACCTTAAACGACAAGCATTTGTTAGCTTTGCTTTAAACCTTTTACTAGCAGATAAACAGTTTGATGTTTATTGTTGTATTTTATTTTATATGCAAGTATCTATCCACTTACCTAATTGTTCCACGATTTCTGGTGGAAAAACACGCGACGCAAAAGCACGACGGAAAATGGCGTTGAATTGATCATCCAAACCACCAATTCCCATCTTTTGGAAGTTCCAATCAGGGTTGATAATCGATTGACGTGGTTGTACACTATTTTCATGAACAGAAAGCAATAATTTCCGTAATTGTACATTCCAAGATACAAATGAAATAAATTTTAAATTAAACATTACATACCCTTTAGCCTTTCCAGTTAAATTCAAAGACGAATTGTCAGCCTTTTCAAATTGCACGATAGAATTCGGCAATAATCGACCTAACTTAACCTTAGTAGGCTTAGCAGTTTTACCACTTTTAATGGCTTCAACATCAGCAGCCTCACAATCTTTCACAAACAATGACAACATCTTCTTATTCTGGAAGCTGAAAGCCAACTGTTGACCAATGGTGAACGCCTGATTACTGAATTGATGGATGAATTCTTGTGCCATTTGTTCCGAATCGTAAGGTTCTTGCGTTACACTAAAATTGAAAATAAATTAAGATTTCTGTAAACCAAAGAAACTTAGAAAATTTAATAAACTCACGTTTTCTTAGCTAAGAAATCAGCTTCCAAAATAATAGCTGAAAGACATTCATTAGTATTGAATGTGAATGGTCGCACTTCAATATCCTGGTTAAGTGACAACACAGCCCATTTCCTCTGCGGCAAGCTGAACCCAATAGTCCTCCTTGCCACCTCAGGATGGCTCTTGATGGAGAAAACAAACCGTTGGTTTGCACCAGTGTGTACTTCCACATGTCTGCAGCAAAAATAATGACCATAATATAAATAGTAATTCATTAATAGTATATTAGATTGAAATATAATTACTTGACATCATCAGGAAAGTCCCCTGGGTTTACAATTGCACAATTTGTGAGTGATAACTCATCAGTTGGGCACTTGCCAGCTTTAAACTCCTGAAAAAATCATGTTACAATGTTTAATATGTTCCACCCACTTAAGCAACAGCACTAAAGTATTGATGTTTAATCAATGACCTAGTGTTGTGACACAATACAACACATTACATTACTTGGCTACTAAAACTAAAAAGAAAAAAATGATGTGTTTTGGATGGAAATGACTTAATGTGTTGAAATTGTAGTGTAGGCCATGAGTTGCCTCAAATAATTGTAAACAATTGGTTGTGGCTTACCATTGTTGTTGTTTTCCTGGCCACGGGGCGTAGAATACGAATTAACGGGGGTGCTGCAATGCAGCTGAGTGTCGTTCAAGTCACGACGAGAATATTGCCTTGACTGTGCCACCACCGAGAACTGGTTCACTCTGGGAAGAAATCAATACCGGTGGTGCGCGCGCTAGGTGATGATCTCTGTTTGGCTCCGCACTGCTCTACTGGTGTTTCACAGCTGGAGCGCGCGAGCGCATATCAAGTGTGAATCCTGGTGAATTCAATCCACACAAGCTTCTACGCCGGCTACGTGTTTGTAATTATGTGCGCGACGCTCGACGCGCACTCGCATCGCAAACAATCGAAGCTGGTATTGCAGGAAAATGCCAGCAGGAAAGTTGAAAACGAAAGTAAAACAAAGATGTCGTTACCATTACTTAAATCAAGAAGAAATGTAGAAAACAAAAGAAGTAAACTCAATTAAACCGTTGAATGAATATATATATTCATTCAACGATTAAACTAATAATTTTTTTTGAAAAACAGTTTCTAAGTTGGTTTGATGTATTGTTGGTTGCATACATTATTACAAAAAATGTTGCTTACCAAAAAGGAAACTGTAATAATAATTTATGTAATTAAAGTTTATCATTTGTTTAATATTTTTAGACTCACATTTATGTGATTTTTTTGTATTGTTGCGGCATATAAACTTTAAATGTTTATCAGCACGGGTGTCTATTGTAACATTTATATGCAAATAATTTTAAACCTCTCCGCAAAAATGGCAATGTTTTTCCGGTAAGTACTTTACGTTTTGTTATGAAAGTGAACCATTAAACGGATTAAACAGTTTCAGGAGTTTCACATTTGTACACCGCGAAACAGTTTCTGTTATTTTCAAAACCGCTTTTTGTTCAGAGTTTTATTCTCCGTTTTGCAGTAATTGCAATGATAAAATGCGCGATATAAGTTTATGGTGCGTGAGTTTATTGAATAATTTTATTGTAGGCCACCATTAGTGTACCTGCACGCGCTTACAGGGCGGCAGGGTGAGTTGACAATAATAAGATTCTCCATAATGGCATGAACAAATGCGTTCTATCGCTTTGTAACCAATCGCAATACGTCTGCAAACGATGAAAACTTACGAATCAATATTTGCACGCTTCGGCGGGCTTAATTGTCGTCGTTAAGTTGATTAAATCTGGATCGTTTCGTAGTCGAATCAATCATCCTTGTGCGTCTCGTCGATGTCGTTTGTGTTTGTAGACTCTGTGTAGGCGGTAGATGCAGTAGCAATCACTAGATTCGCTGATATCGCCAAGACAAATATGTTGAGGATGAGTACGAGTGAGATAATCCATAAAAGACTTGATGAGCCATGATAAACTGATACCAATGTTTTGATCACATTGGGTGACTGTAAAAACTTTAAAATTGCATTGCGTCATTGCAAATCGTTTCTCAAGACTGCTCAAGACAAAACGATCCTCTTAAACTGATGAAACACCGACGCAGTTTGTCTGAGTTGGTATAAGTTGAAGTCTAAGTTTGACTTTAATTTCAAAGTAGAATCTGCAATTGACTCTAGTGAAGAATTAGGGGGAAGCAATTTGCAAATTATTTGTATCACTAACTAAAATTTTAAAACATTAGTTTTTATGTTCTGTATGTTTCTTACCAACACCACAAACTTATACTTTCTTTGATACAGCCATTGACACGATTGACGCGAAGAGGCACAGAGGATTTGTTTAGATTTGCCAACGCGCCAAAGCAGACTATAAAAACAAATCGAATTCCATTCGAGCAAACGTAAAAAAAGTTTTAAAAATCGCATAAAACGAATTGCGCGCTTGCCGCGATTTGTTTGCTCGATGTGTGTGCAAATGTTTGCTCATCCTTTTCGTGTTTGCGTTTTTATAGTTCGTCGCCGCCGCCGTTGTAAAAAAAACTACAATTTGTGCAAATTGACTGCTAGCGAACACACACGTTTGGCGTTGCACATAAATGGCGTATACTTGGTTGCCTATCGTATTCTATAAATATAAGCAGTATACAGCTCTAGTTATACGTAAATTTGCAATAATCTTTTATAGTGAGTGAGAGTTGTTTTATTGCGTAACGCCAACAAAACCTAATTGTTGTGTTTCCTGTTTTTAGATTACAAGGATTACTATCTTTTACGCGATGTGCGTCATGGGAATCATTAACTTTCGGCAACGGCGCCGATATTACATCCCAGAAAACTTTGCAATAAAAGAAAATGACGGTCACAAACATCCCAGGTGTGCATTTTTGCTGCAAACTGTTAGAGTATTACTGGTACTATTAGTCCAGATATAATTTTATAATTACGTGTGGCAAGTTGAATAGATGATTGGAAACGCGAGTCTGGAACACAGAAGAGAAGTGAGGAGAACTTAAATTGGATTTGCAAAGTTTACAGTTTCCATTTTGCGATTCACGTTTGAGTTCCCATAGTCGTGAATATAACGAATATAACTTGTATAAGATGGCAACGCAGAATCAATTCGTCACGTATTCATTCAACTTTCCAAAATTCGTTCGTTTCTTGTTCTCAGCTCGGTTTCGCTGTCCCAAGATACCAAGATGGTAAAGTTTTAAGTGGGTTCATGTTATTAATGTATTAATAGTTACATTTCACTATATTTCTGTCTAAACTAATAATTTTAAAATGATTTATATCAATTTTAATATTCATTATTAAAATATATAACACAAATTTCAATATCGCCATCTAGCAGGAACGTGTTACACTTACGAGCTTACTTTACGTTGTGTTTTGATAGCTCGGAATAGCAGGAGCAGAGTGGCGCAGTGGAAGCGTGCTGGGCCCATAACCCAGAGGTCCGTAGATCGAAACTACGCTCTGCTAACTTTTTTTTTTTTCTCAGTTTTCATTTTTTTAATAATTTTATTTATTATTTGTATTTTTTTTATTTTTGGTAGTTTATAAACAAAAAAATATTAGAAGAGCAAAAAGTAAAGTAATAAATGTGTTATGTTACCTGTCGTGCTTGGAAATCCAAATAAAATTGAATGAAGAACGACGAAAAAAAGGCATTAAAAGAAAAGGCAGACAACCAGGACAATGTTGACAGCTTGATGCATGAGCGCAATGCTCATACAGCTTTTATCTCGCTAAATTAAATTTTCTCTAGTGTATAAATATTTTGTTTGAAAGCATTTTTGAGGATTATGAGTAGTAAAGAAAAATGTTTCTGAAAATGCTGCTGAAGACGATAAATTCATCTTCCAAGAGTTTATTTAATGTCCTGCAATCAGCAATATAGTATTTTCCCTACTTGTGTGGGGACAATTTGCTATTATTATTGTGTGTAAATTCACAAAAGACATATAAAAATAAATTCCTTTGAAAGCGTACATAAAGACTAATTGTAAAAACTTAAATATCTCATTGTTGTTTGGTGTTTTCTTGCAATTGATAAGTTTTACAATATGATTGATATCATTTATATTTTGTGAAGACAAGAAGTACATGTATCTTCTGCTTTCAAAGGAGTGGGGGACGATCTTTTGCCGAAATTGAATTTGGGCAAAACTATGGCACAAAATTAAAAAACAGTAATTAAAATCTATATAGTGAAAGATACAATATTTGGGATTGATGGCATGCTTCTTCAATGCATGATATAGAAATTAAATTAATGTTTACGGACATTTTCGGAACTTGTTAAGGACAGGTAACAAATGAGAGGGAAATATATATATAATAAGGTTTCTTGGTGTATGATAAAGGCATTGTTAAAATTCATATTCTGTTCATCAGAACATAATCAATCCCTACAAAAAAATTGCAGCACAAAATTGTGTTTCTTATAAATATTGCTTGATGGTTGTTTGAAAAAAGGGATCATATTGTATTGTATTGTATTGTATTATACAAACAAGTTGAAAAGTTCAAGTTTTTTGGGTAATCAAAGGGTTGAAGAATTACCATATTTCGTGTATAACCGTATAAAACAGTTGCATAGTTTAAAGAATTTATCTTTAAAAAAGATAATGGTGTTTTTCTTCAAATATTCGTTATCATATTGATAAACTACTTAGACGTGGAAAAAATATTCAACAACCAATTCTTCTACACTATATTTTGGACATTTAGTGAATTCTGGTATATTGATACGTTTATTGAAGGAGATACAAAATATGATAGGCCCCAGGAAAGCAAAGTGTACAACATAATCATCAATACCATGGAGTAAATTACAAAAACATATCATGGGAGAATCGGTTGTCAATGAAAGTTTTTGTAATAAAGTTATTGGAGATTGTATTATTTTCCATGGATGGAGAATAATTTGTTACCAAAATAAAAAAAAATTTCTTTGAAATTGGACAATTATATAATATATCTTTTTGCTATTTTATTGATATGTCAATGATAAAGGTGTGTTACATATTGAAATACAAGGCAATATAATGTTTGATAGTAGTCACAAATTACTGTTGATAAATGTATAAGAGGTTTTAAACTTTAAGGATGCACTCTTTACTTTATGAGAGATGTAGTGGCTCCCAAAAAGAATAATTTTTGATAATATCGAAAATTATTTATAATGTATGAGAAATATTTTGTAGTACAAGATACCTTGTGAAATTTACAAGAACCAGAAAACAGCTGATCTCCAATTTTTCCTTTTGACCTGATAATGATTGCAGTGGAATTCCGCAAAATTAAAGATTAATTGATAAATTTTTTTTCCTATCAAAAACTCTAAGACATACAAGACTTTATGGAAGCCTAAATTTGTTGCTACTTTGTTGTATTGGAAATATGTTAATGTATGAGATACTAGTTACAGTATACAGTAATTACTGTACCTCATTGAGAAAGACAATAATTATGATAATAGAAGGCTATTAAATAGAACTATAAATCGCATGATATCAATATGGATTGCTGGATAGGCAATAGATTCGGTGTTCAAATAAAAATATAAAGGACTTTGTAGGATATTCTATAAATTCATAATTATGTATATTATAAGAAATCGGTAAAAACATACAGTGATATCATCGATTTGATGAATTTATAGAAAAATTAAAGTGTCAACTTTTGAAGGAAATATTGCACATCATCAGACGTCAAATTTTCTCTGAAGAGATACAATACTGGTTTTTAAGACCTTTACCCAAAGCAATTTCTTTAAAGTGTCGTGCACCACGTCGTAAGTAGACTTAGGTTACGAGGAAGATAAACTTATCATATCTGAGAAAACGGGATATCTTGCAATCTCGGCATTATCTTGTTAGTTAAGTTATTTAATAAACATTCACAATTAGAAATTCGTTGTGTGCTTACGCCGTCTTTTTGAAGACGAGCAGTCTCCCGGATTTAAATCACCGTTATGATCGCAATGCAGGAATTGTCCCTTTTTCATAAAGTTGACTTTTGAAAAAATAGGAAAAATAATTAGAACGCCATAAAGGTTGAACAACATTATAAACCCACCACTTTGTTAAGTATCTTATTTCATTTAGTTAAAGTTTAAAAATTAAAATGCATATTCTCCAAGATATAGGAGCTCTTTTAATAATATATTATATTATTGGTTCTTCCATTATTTAGAATCCAAGCAAAATTAATGGCACTAAGTTATAAAACCTATCAAAAATGTTGTCGTTCGTGAAGGAAGTATGATAAAATAGATATTTTCAACAATGCACCATGAATTGGAGAGAGGAATGCTTCTTTTAAGTTCCACTGTGAAGAATCAACTGCAGAGTGAGTAACCCGACAAATAACATGCCAAACATAAAAATATCATTGTTAATAAAGATACAAATCATTATACGGAAGTACTAGTATTCAAACTAGATCGGAGATGTAGAAGAAGTAATTTTCCATGTTGGAAAACGTCAGGAAAGAAGTGTTCCTAGAAAAGTACCAAAAATTCTATAACGGCAAGCTTCCAGAATTAACCCAAGAGGTTAATTAAAAATCATTTTTGTGTTTTGCCACAATATGTGTTTAATATTCTTTGGATTGTACATAAGTAACATTTGAAAAGAAAATTAAATAGTAAATATAATATAGTCTCATAAATTTGATCATAACAATTACAACATAGGTAAGAACTTTATTCAAAATTTTAATCATAAAAATTTACTCCTTTCAAAAACACAAAGGAATGCAAACAATTATATAGCATTTATAGCGCTATTTTGAATATGGCTATTAATTTATATATTTGTTTGTATGCCGATGTGCAAAGACTGTTTGTTACATCATTTAAAGGCTATAGAAAAATTAAGAACCAGCGATGTGCTTGGTAGTTGGTTGATGTCTTTGATTCATTAAATTAAATGTTTGTTTATTGTGTTCAAGTTTGTAATAAACCGATATTAAGTAGGTTCAAGTTAGAAGATCTGTAAATGACATAAACGTTAAGATTTACAAAGGGCAGTGAACTGACAAATACTAATAATTATAAGAAATATCGATAGTAATTATTAAATTAGTTACATATAGAAGCCGCTAATTAATAATACAAGGAAAGGAAAAGGGAAATATAAGCAAGAACCGGCATGAAACAAAATTTCTATAAAATAATAAGATGCCGCCTAAAGTTGTGTTAATAGCATTAAAAATGAAACTCCCACTTTCACCTATTTCAACGCAGTAGTTATAGAGGAAACCTGACTTATTCAGGACAACATACGCGTTGTTAATACAATGGAAGCTATGCTTTCCGAATACCCAAAAGACTGCAAAGAATTAAAAGATATATTACGGGAGTACATCAACAAGGCATGTATATATCCCCAGACACGACAATGTAGTACCGTACATTTGATACAAGACTAGAAAGAAATATTGTATATTGGAATTATTTATGGTTGGGAAATTTAAACATCGATTTTACTACAACTTGTGGTATAAATGTTGCCGTATTGTACAATCATATCAACACCAAATTAATAAGAAAAGCAAATCCAACATTTAATTGGTTATTTGAAGATTCTGTTTCAAATCTTTGGAACACAAAACGTTCCATGAAAAAAGGGCATTCAAAAGTTAATCTTCTACGCAGCTCAGATATATCATGGAAGCTGCTATGGTGAAATAGTAAATATAGAGGAAATAGTCAATTTTCTTCAAATACTAATGAAAATTGTTATTGGCAGACTTATGTGTTAAGAAAAGTGCCATACAGCTACTTTGGTGAAAGTGGATGTTGGAAGTAATGGTAAACTCGTCATTGTAGGCGATAAATATTTATATTGATGAGAAAATGCTTGTTAATTAAAATTTTTAATGATATTAGTTATAAAAGACAATTTTTAAAGGTAAATATGATTTGTTTGTTTTGTATGACTTCAATAAGATAACTTCCAAGAAGATTACTTATAGAGTGTACAAATCATTTTATTTTCATTTAAAAGTTTAATTCCAAAATAATGGAATATGTTTTATACATTAGTATTTTCTAATATGAAATTCTAGTTATGGCTTACAAGTTAATGAGGGAAAATTGCAAATTATTGAACTTATCACCTTTTTATCAAGTGAGACAAATTACAAAACCTAGTCGAGTATTTGCTGTTGAAACGTATAAAATCGACCATAAAATCCACTCGCATGCGAGCAATGTAGGATGATAATGATGATGATGGCTATTACAATCACACATGAGCATAATTTTCGCACATTTCTCAGATTCAAGATGGTGAACCATCAAAACTTAAAATTCTAAATTTTTAACTTTACAAAACGTTATAGGTTACATAATAATCTTGTGAAAAAAGTTACCTATACGACTAATTACAAGTCATCCGATATTAATTAAGTTAATATGTTAATAATTCACTTTTTGTATGCATTAGTAGCAAAACTTCAATTACAATGTATTAATCTATATCATCACGAAAACACTATATAAGCCTAACATAACCTCAATTTACCGGCGCACAACCCACATTTAGTGCTTGATTATGCGTCGCTATATTTATGCAAATGGTGCGATTGATTACGTAATTTACTCAATCATTAATGAAATGCTGATTTGTTTAACCCGACGTGTTAGTTGGTAAAGTTAGCGCGAGATTGCTCTTGTTTGAGGTGGTTGAGGTGGTGGATGAGTGATGCAGATATGATGATGCTGGCATTAATATTAGTTAGAGGTCAAATGAAGGGGTTTTACTGTTTATCCTTTACTAACACACAAAGATATGTATACCAGTCTAGGTGTAAAGCTAGACTTGAATCTGAAAGATGACCAAAAGTCATTGTCAGGGTAAATGGAGTGTAACTCATCCTTTGGAAATAAGAATCGTCCAAAAGCCAATTGTAAGGATAGTGAATGTATAAAGGTACAGGTAACAAGTAAGGTAGCAAAGATAAAGAGACAAAAGGATCGAGGGGTTAACGGATAACCTGACACTAGCGTGTCAGCGGTTTGAAAATTTTAAGGGTAAAAGTTTGGGTTTAGAGGTTTTGAGGTTTACAGGTTATGAGGTTATAAGAAAAGGTTGGATCCTGATCACAAACATTATAGTTATAAATAATAATGTTTGTAATTTGATGAAAACAAAAAAATTTATTCAGAATGATATTCAAAGTATCAGCTTTTTTTTTTCACTAAAATTTTAACGTTTTATATTTACATTTGGGCGAGTTTACGCAGTCACAATTTCCATATATTTGAAATATATTTTTGGGAGAAATACGCATGTGTCATGCAAATAAATTAGCAGTAAATAATTAATGTGATAAAAGCAGAAAATGGATGCGCGAACTGAAGTAATCTGGGTTGCTTTCTGTACTACTCTTCTACACAAAGCAAAAGCAAAAGCAGCAAGCTCTGAATTGCTGGTGTGAGGCATAAATACTAAATTTGTGAAAGTTGTTTACACCCCTCCAGCCTTCACGTAGTGCGTATGAGTTGCCGCCACCGCCATTCCAATGTTTTGTGTAGCTTTATTTCATACGCGCGTTGTTCCTACCCTTTTTAACTTGCTGTATTATTTATTAATTCTCTTGGTTGCAAGACGAAGGTGAAGGTAGCTGAGAGTAAAGTTGTGTTTTATTGATATTAGGAGATGTATATCAGGCATTAGTAACAGTAGGTGATTCATTAGAGGTTATAATTAGTTTATCAATATTAGTTCTGATTGACTGTTTTTTATTAGGCTAGATAAATATTTATAGGCATCGTTGTAGAACACTGTCACAATCTTGTTAAGTTAGGCGGTATAAATTTATTAATGTGTTCCATTATATTTTAGTTTAAATTTCTCAGTCTCAGGGTGGTAAATAATTAATTATATACAGCACTATAATTACTAGTAATATAGTCAAGTTTTTATTAAATTACTTGTATATCATTTGTTGTAAATACAAACAGAAGGTCCTAGTTAAGACCAACAAAATTCTTTGCAAAAAAATGAAACATGTTTTTGGAAAACTGTTGGTAAAAGGTTCTCACCAATAAGTTTTACTAGTAAAATATTTTATTGTAAATAATATTACCTTTATGTTAAATTTTTAAAGATATTCTACAAAATGTTATAGAATTGTGCACACATGCTTTCTACCAATGAGGATATAAAAAACTAAGGCAAGATATGAATAGGTGGAAGTAGCAAATTGGAGATTGTATCGTTCAAGACCAATTAACATAGCTATAAAAAGGTAACGGAGTTGCATCAATACAAAACAATTAATATTACAGTGTGACAAAGGCATACGGGGGATGAGGAGATATTACTTTATTGAAATTGTATATCTCACAACAGAATCTCAAATCGTAAATCAGCCAGCAGAGAAATCAGGAAAATGCAATTTTTTTTTAATCAGATTGCACTTTATATTATTTTATTTTATTCAGATGTGAATCTATGTAAATTATAAATGTATATAAATCCATATTGCTTTGAAACACTTGCTGAATTGAATTAAAAATAATAAAGATTGGGATAATAAATATATAATTTATTAATATTAATTTCGATATTAATAAATTACTTTAGTTTCTTCCATTTATGATTGAAAGTGTAGTGATAAAGATATCAATGTTTAAATTTTTGTAGATTTTAAATCAAGGGCAAGTTATGACAAGGAAATCAGTAAAGTGGCAAGTCTTTATATCCTGAAGGATGCGATGAACGTCGGGTGCGTGAAGACACCACACGGGACAAACAAGATCTTCAAAAAACTTGGGAGGAATTATATGCATTGAGAGATTTTTTTTTGTAACTTTGACAAAATCGCCACTTAAAAATCTATTTTTAAGTAATAGACATCTTATCTTCACTTCAACAAGCAGTGGTCAAAACCTTGAAGACACCCAGACTGGTAAACGTGGACAATTAAGTTGGACTTTGTTGGGTTGACATTATTCATATTAATTTGTAACACAAAAACACTATTATTGTTGGTGGATGGTCGGTCTATTAACCGATTATTTATTCAATTCTTATTTAAGAATCAATTATATTTTTATTGGGAAATAGTCATAACGATCAGGGTCTGTAAGTTCCTTTCACTGTGAGGTTCAGATAGAACCTGATTTATTTTAAAGGAACGTGCCTACAAGTAAACAACGCTGTAAACAATCTCATGAAAATTTCCACAGCCAACTAACAATATTAGGTTGATGCATAGATAGTGTGATGTGCAGTCCGCTCGAATAACAAACTTTTGTTTAGCAGTTGGAACGGTTCTGTTTATAAGGAAAACAAAACAAAACAAAACAAGTAGTGAGTAGAATCAGTGTGGAATCAGTAGAGTCATTGAAAGCATAATATAATTTTTTTCTTTAATCTTATTATTTTGATTAATATAAAATTTTATAAATAGTTCATTAAGTCTGAGATATTTTGAAAAAGGTAAAATTGTTCCTAATTATATTAAAAACAAATAAAATAAACTTAAGTGTTTTTTGAAGACTTTCTCATTGGATAACTGAACGATAACCGAAGACAAAAAGTGCAAAGCGTAGGAAGAAAAGTCGAAGGCTAAACATAATTAATCCTCATGAAAAACACCTTAAGGACGCTGTATCTTAAATTGTGTAACGATGTAACTTGAAACTCGTATAACTCATTAATCTTTAATTTTTTTTAGAAAGAAAAAAATAATATAGCCATATTTTAACATAAAAAATTTTGATACAAAATTAAATACAATTCGATACAATATTTATTTAAAAAATGACATTTCTGTTCTTTTTTTTTAATATTTGTTTGTTTTGATTAAAATTTCATTCAATTTTTTGTCAAAATTTTTTTCTGCTTTAACTTATGATTAATCCAATTTGTTACATTTTGTTTTTTAGTTATTTCTTTAATGTTCAGTGACGTGTTTGATTCCTACCATCGTAGGAAGGACCTACATAAAAAAACATGTTAAAAAAACTCAGCAAGAAACAGACAAAAACACAATAAACTTGACTGTCGCAAATGGTGGAGGCGCCCGACGCATAAAACACCCTCGCCTTCATGAAAAAAAGTTTGGATTACGCATTTAAAAGATTCAGAAGATTAAATTGTTTGGATTTGAATTCAGGTTTATTTTAAAGTGTAAAACACTTGTTTATATTTTTTGATTTTAATAATTGATGAAAATGTTGAAGAATTTATCAAATTTAATGTTTAAGAGTTAATTTTTTTTGAAATTTACTAAGGGTCAGCAAGTGGTAGACTTGTTGAAACTGTCAAAGCAGAGTGAGTGGTTCTAGTTATCAACATAATTGGCATACTTGTTAGTGAAATTCTTCGACGCTGTCGCCAGACTTGCATTGAAAGTTAAGTTGAGCGAATTTCAAATGCCACAGACCTGGCAAGCATGTAGAATACGAGGTAATAAACCAAATCAAGGATCACGAGCAAGGATGCAAGCGTTTATTCATGCACCGAAACATACAGGAGTTTACAAGGATTAGAAGTTGAGGTTGTTGTGGTCTGTTAAGGGTTAAGGTATTTCAGTAAAGTGCACAATGAACACTACTTGTAAAAATACAGTGTGTTTTTATTTTTAAATAATTTATTATATTTTTAGGGGTTGAATTAAGTTATATATTAAAAATTAAATCTTTAACTACAAGAAAAAAATAAAAACAAGAAATTTTATGAATATGGATAGGAGATATGAGCAATTTTCCATGACGTGTTTTCAAAAAATCACAAAATTGATCAATTTTGAGCGGCGAAATAAAATAATTTGGGGATGTTTCATGGATTGAATTGAGTCATAGGTTAAAAAGGAACTATTTAACTATAAAAGAAAAATAAGAAGAAGCAAATTGGTCAATATGGAAAGTAGATAAGGGCAATTTTCCTTAACGTGTTTTTAAAAAACCAGAAAATTGATTCATTTCAAGGGTCAAAATAAAATACTCTGGGGATGTTTCATGGGTTAAATTAAGTCATAGGTTAAGAAGGCACTTTTTAATTATAAATGAAAAATATGAACAAGCAGATTGGTTAATATTTAGAGGAGATATGGGTAATTTTCCATAATGTGTTTTTAAAAAAATAGAAATTTGATTAATTTCAAGGGTCAAAAGGAAATACTTGGGGGATGTTTCATGGGGGAAATTAAATCATGGATGAAAAAGACACTATACAACTATATGAAAAAAATAAGAACAAAAAATTGGATCAATATGGAGAAGAAATATGAGTAATTTCCCATAACGTGTTTTTAAAAAACCTTAAAATTTGATAAACTTTAAGCGTTAAAATAAAATACTTCGGGAATATTTTAAGGGTTGAATTTAATCATAAGTTAAAAAAGAACTCTTTAACAATAAATAAAAAATAACAACAAACAATTTGGCTAATATAAAGAAGAGATATGGACAATCTCGAATAAAAGTTTATGAAAAATTAACGTAAGTATATTCAAAATATTTTAATCAATTTTTTTAAAATTTTGATTACATTTTATAAATAGATATTATACTATTCCAACGTAATAAATACTTGATTAAATTTTCATCTTGGTAAAATCAAAGTCGGGTCGAACAATTTCAATTCACATGAATCCCTTCTGCCTCTACACTACTAACTCGTCCTGGCGAATGTCCATCGAGGCGAAAATATAATTTAGTCTAGTCAGCCGCTCACATATTGACCCGCAAATATTTCAATCTAACGCTGAATTACCGAATCGACAAAAAATATCAGTATATACAAAAAACATCCCTCCACTAATGCAAAACTCGGAATATTTGCGCAATAAGCAAAAAACAGCAAATCAAACAATTTTTAGCTCAAAATTTATTATTTATGAAACAAATAATATTTTTAATTGGTAATTAAATATTTATTAATTATTTTTATTTTTTGTTTGGTAAAATTCATTAAATATTATGTTTGGTTTTTATGATTTTTGAAATTTAATGATTGTGACACACTGTATGTCGAGTGAATAGAAAGAGATGGCTCTCAACTTGATTAAGGTGAGTTGAAATTTTATTTATGACGGCGGCAAGCCGGAGCCGTCCCCGACCGCCTTTTGCCAAAGCAACGCAGAAGTTGCAGGACAGTCGAAGGTGCACAAACATGCTGCGTGTCTACTTCTCTAACTTAACCTTATTTTTATTCTTATATATACCTAGTATATTTTATATATCTTTTCAGTTTCCGTTTCTTCTTCTTATTCTTAATTCTTCTTCTTACTTCCTTCTAAATTATTTAATCCCCTATCTCTGTTGTTATCTATATAACCAATATTTATATACCTATTCATTTTGTTTTTATTTCTATATATTTTTTGTGTAACATAGAGACACACTGTATAATTAGCTTTGTTGGCTCAATTCATAAAAACTCCTGCGAACAGATAAAAGAGGTAAGAGCAATAGTTATTATTAGCGTTTTGGTATTCTGTGGATGTTTGCGTTCTTTGGATACAAGTATTCGCCAATGCTAAAGACTGTCTTGTCTGACTGACTATCTTGTCTTTTGGGTTCGTTCGTATTCGTTTTGTTGACGACAGTGAGATGATCACGACGCAGTGGTTTCGATTGGGAAAGCCGCTTGGAATTAGAATTAGAATTATCAGCGGAGTACATCTGAAGGATGTCAAGATGGTGGACATTCAATCTACGAAAAGATCTTTTGGTTAGAGACTTTAGACAATGACGAGAATGATAATTTAACTCAAGGAAATGCCGAAAAATAAAGTTGATTAGTTTTTGGTTTTCAAATAAATTGGTTTTGAATAAATGAAATTAATTTAAGTTAATACCAATGTTTAGTCAGTGTTTGGTTAGTTAAATATGTTTTTATTTAACTTATTTATTTTTTACTACAAAATATGGCTTTATTAGTTCATATTTTGGTAATATTATATCTTTAATTGTTGATGACATCATCAAGCATCGTTGGTTTAGTGGAAAAATGCTCGCCTGCCACGCGGACGGCCCGGGTTCGATTCCCGGACGATGCAAGACTTTTTTAACTTTAATGTCAAAAATTACAACTTAACAAATTTTTCCGTACTTGTTCTTAGATATTTATAAATCTATATAACGTCTAAACTCGTAGGGTGGTTGTGACATTCTTAAAATTCCAAAATAATATTCAAAGATACGTCAGAAGTGCTAAAACGTGAGCGCGAATTTGCCACCGAAAATCGCGTGATTATATTGTAATCCCGCGAAAATGCGGATAAACGAATCAACCCTTGAAACCGCCGTTTCAAGAAGAAATCGCATGAGCAATTCAAGCAAAACTGTACGTTTCGGTACGAAACTGTAAACGAAAAGGCAAGAAAATGGAAGATTAAGATTGGATTTACGTCGATAAGTCTTCGTTTCGCTTTATTTTGGCATTACTTCATTTATTTTTCCAATGAATTTGCAAAATTTGCAACATTTTACGCCTTGAACAATCCGAGGGTTTCGATTTAATTTGTGGCTTTAGATAAAATAATTTGAAGCTCCAGTTAGCTTTCAGTTTGAAAGCATTTGCATATTGAAAGTTTTCACTCTTGGTACAGATAAAATAAATTACGACGTTTCTTCGAGAAAATTAGATATTATTTCAGTTGGCTTTGAATGAATTTAATTTAAATAATTGTTATTATCTTAAAATCACATAAAAATAATTATTTAATTATTAGTTCAGAAATAGATTCATAGATGGCGTAACTTGAAACATGATTATCTTAGAGATTTATTTATTTAAAAAATGTCTTCTCAGTTTACATAATTATATTTCGTGTTTTCATTATTTCTACATCTTGTCCCGATGCAATTATCTTCATTTTCGTTTTTAATTCCCATTCTCTTATTTACCTATTAGTATCCTGGCCTTGTCGTGGGGTTGATTGTGTCGCAGCATCTGTGTTTCGTCTCGTGGCTTTTCGTCGTTTTGTCCTTCGTCGCAGGGCGCACGCAAAGCTTTATTAACAGACATTTAATAGGCGCATTGTTTGGACGTGCCCGTCTTCCGTTGTAAGCTTGGGGGATGGCTTACAACATCATTAATTGGATGCTCCCGCTGCTGGCTTCTCCTCAACCAACGCTGCCACCACAAAATCATCTCTTCTCGAAATTTGAAATTTCTATAACGGCATTGAAATGTCATCTCAAGTCGACTACATTGCATTTCAAATTCCGCCTTTAGTTATAATTCGCTGTGACAGTAAGCACTTCCCAAAGATTAGACAATTTGATTGTTACAGACTTAACAAATAATTTTTTTTTTCAAAATTTTAAACACAATGTATATTTTTTACTTTTAAAGAATTTCAATCACGAAAGCATTTTGAAGACTCAACGGAAACCTCTCAATCCTTGCGATCCTTTTTGGTATGGCTCGTTTTTTGCTTGCTTCTTCTACATTTTTTTTTTCTATTTAGCATGTTTGCTTCCAAGTCGTTCCCAAAATATTGCAAATTCAAGGCACGTATGTAGTTTACCTATTGGTAGGTTTGGTACATGTTTGTCCTGTTTAGTAGTATCAACATTGATAGAGGTAAATGATTTTAGCTTTCTTGGTAGGGAAAAGCGTCTCAAAAGGAAACCAAATCGACGCGACAATGGCGACTGCGTTTGTTGAGATTGTCGTTTGCTGGGTTTTTCAATTTCCAACGCTCTTCAACTTCAACACATCGTTGCTAACATTGCCTACAACTACTTGTAACTCGTGTGACTCTTTTGAGTGTGCAACAAATTTGAAGTTGGAGTATTGAATTTTCGTTTGTTAGGGTTGAGTTACGATGCGTTTACAAAGTTAAATGAAAAAGTTACTAGTTTACGTATAGGATAAATGTTTATAAACAAATTGTTTAGATAAATCCATTATCTTCTAGCTTTTCTTTTTTTTGCAAAACACGTCTCCGAAAAACGTCCATAACTCATTTCACGTTTAATTCATTTTACTATATTTACTTTTAAAGTATACCTAAAGAGTTGCTCTTTCATCCCCTTTTTAAATAATTAAAAAATTCGTATTCTAAGTATTTTATTTTTATTACCAAAGTTGGCCGTTTTCGATTATGAGTAGTAAAAAAAGTCCGCGGAAAATAATGCACATGATGACTCACAATTGATGAACTTTTCAAAACTTGTAAAACAAAACTCATTTGTTGAAT
>JARJDS010017095.1:0-13243 GCA_030264155.1 Atheta pasadenae | reverse complement strand
GTGGGCGCGCTTGCACGGTGTTATCAAATATTTAAAAGTAATATATTCCGAGCACGTTCAAAGCGTGATCGCAGTTGTTGTTATGCGGCATGTCGGTGTCCCGCACGAGGCTGATCGACACGACGCCATGCATATCGACCGCTTTTCAGCCCCCGAGCGCCGTCGCCGCCGCAAAACCTCGTCGTCCGCAATATGCCGACATTGCCGTCATCGCGATTAACCGGAATGAGGCGCATAATCCGCGAATAAGAGTGGATTCAAGCATTCCAACCGAGTGGAAATTCAATTAACCGTTACTTGAAAAAAAATCTCCATTTTCATACTAAAGATCCAACTTTTTTTTTTAATTTACATACAAAGAAATTGTATGTTTTTAATGATTTTTTTTTAATGATAGTGCAACTATTTAAGAATAATTGTTGTTGAAAATTTTGTTGATATATTCCATGTTTTTACTTTTATGTAAAACATTTGAATATTATGTCCTGTCACTTTAGGGGTTAATTTACATAAAAACTAATTAACAGCAAATAATAGTGCATATATTAAAGAGTGATTCTAGGAAATTTGCAAATTAACAAGCCGAGTGTTACAAATTTTATGAAGATGAAAGATATTTTTGTAATTTCACCATACAAAAAAATACAAAAACTAGAAAAAAATTGATTAAAACTTGATGACTAAGCAAACTTCCACTAACCTATAAAAAAGCTCAAGTTCATAAGCCCCACTTTCTAGAAACACACAAATTTTTCTTTAATGCCAAGTTTTTCTTTCTTTTACAACCCGAGTCCAGAGCATGTATTCATAGTAGTGAAATAAATTTCCCAGCGAATGTCTCACTGCTGTAGTTTTGTTATATTATTTACTTTCGTGCTTTTGTGCTCTCCAAGCATTCATTAATTGCAAAGTTCGTGTTTCGTCCTCATCAGCATGTATTACGCATTCATTACAAATAACACGTTTTCATGAATAACCTCGTCGGAAACGCACCAAACACGAAACAAAACATCCACTACTATCCACAACCATCCACACCGTATTCAAAGCAATTGAATAGCACAAAATTAAAATTAAAATTCAACAACCAACGATCCACCCTAGCAGCACGCGCTAAAAGTTTTTACGTGCAACAAATCCTCAGTAGAAAACCAGATACTTAGTGGAAATGAATATGAGAAATACTAGGGAAAATAAGAGAAAATAAAATATTACAGCAAACGCAAAGATGGGGAATAATTACAGCCAGATGGATAAGACAAACGGTCAGCAAATAAGCGCAGTACGAGTAAACAAGTCATCGCAGTTGCAGTTGCAGTTGCAGTGGCAATGACAGTCCTGCTGCTGCAACTGCAAGTGACTTCGCAAACAAAACGGACAAAACTTCCTGGGATTTCTCCATGATGCAGATGCAGCGGTTCGTCTAGCATGGTCTAATAATAACGCAATGGCATAACGCTGTGTAATTTGAACAAATATAATAAGGGTAATGAGTAATTATAAATGCTTGGTGGATAATTTTAGTTTTGGTATTATGAAAACCCAAAAATATTCCTTATAAGTTATAAGTTCAAATAACAATTGATGGTATGGTTATTACTTATAACCATACATTTATTAACTTACAAAATTATTTTTGGATTTTAAACCATAAAAACGTTATTCACAATAACCCAACCTACAATTTATATTTGTAACATTTTTTGGTAAAATTCGGTTAGCTACGATTTCGAGGATAAAGTTCGACGACTGTTTAAAATCAACTCTGAACTTTATTCACTAAATTCTAGCTTAGATATGCTAATATTAATCAACAGTGTACATTAAATTATGATAACAGAACGAAAGGAAAAATACAAGTTAATGAAAACACAAAACGCAAAATAAACAAAACAACATAGGGAAAAGAAAGTCGCTAGTAATAATGATACAATTCATACTGATTTAGGATTAAACAATAAAGTAACTTATTTATGAGAGTGAATGAACTTAATAACTAAATAAAATGCAATAGTTATGCTAAAATCAATAAAGTTTACAATTTTCAACAATGAGTAAACAAAAAGTTATAAAATTAAAATTAAAAAAATTGTTTTTAAAAAAGGTTATTCCTTATGACCTAACCTACAATTAAGGATGATAACATTTTTGATAGATCGCACCTGTTTTATTAAAATTGTAAAATTACATTTTAAAATTATATGCGGTCATGGTTTTTGTTACTTAAACCTTAAACCACCAAAACTTCAATTTCTAATAAAAAGATCAACAAATCTTTATAACAAAAGTTGTAGCCTATAAACTATCAAACATTTATTTATCTTTGTAACTTTTTTTTTATATATCATGACAGTTATGCGTAAATCTGCATGTAAATACAGAAAACTGATTTTTCTACATTTCACTTTTTTATTAACACGAAACTAAACTTGTCGTTTCGTATTCGTTTATACCTATAATAAATTTACAATATTCAGCAATAAATTCACTTAATTCTGTAACGTAAACCCAAATATGTCGTGTGTGTCAAATAAATACGCTTAGTTAATGGCAATAAAAATCTACGAACGAGTAGATATCCGAGTGAAATGTGAAATGAACCATGAATGGCTTGTACGAGTACTCATATAAAGATACGCGTTTGAAGAAAGGTTTGTTCTCATTACATTACAAATCCAGCTGGATTTCTCGTTGAAATTACATTACCTTTTGAAGAGGTGGAGGCGCACCTTTTGCCCGTGAAATTTGTCTGTTTACACACTGTTTGCGGTTGGTTTGCTTTCGGCTAAAAGCCGAAAGATTTGTGTTAGATTGTTGTGTTAGCACTGATACCGAGAGAATTGATGATTGAAGAGAAGAAAGTACAGTTAATGAGCTGGTGCTCTTAAAACACCCAACAAATTTAGGATTATAAAGCAGTAGTTTTGACATTACATTGTTAATTACGTGATTTAATGCATTTATCTTCCAAAAATCTATTTCGAGTTGTTTAAGCTTATTAAATAGTTACAAATCGTGACTTAAGGTCTAATTCAATCGATGAAAACCAATTGGAAACTGATTAAGTTTTAGATTTCATTAAAAAAATGAAAGTTTTTAGTGTCGTCGGACATTAATTTACTCACAACAATTTTCTTGTTGTTGTTTTTGCAAACCTAAATACTTGTTCATGCTTAACTTATTTCAACCGACCTTAAAAATCAGTAATAATCATATTGTGTCGTATTTCCGTTGCGAATGTCGCGCAATTTGATGTAAACGTCGATTATTGTCATTAAAACCGCTTGATTTATGAGGACATGTGTTCCAATCTAAGAATTAGAAAGAAAAACGTGTGCGCAAAGTTTTGCAAGTTGTTTCAGTTTATTGCGCATAGAACGTATTATTGGATTTGTCGTTTTGTAGCGGAATGTTGAGAAATTTAAATAATAATACGTACAAACCAAGTACACGTACGAAGTTTATTACGATAATGTTATTCGATGGTTATTCAAATCGACATCGATTTGTTTTGCGTAAAAGTGTCCTTCAATTATGCAGATGATGTTTACATACTTTATAACTGTTATTTATACATTTATACAGATGATTAATAACATTCACCTTTAAATGCACACGTAATTGCTATAATTGTTGGGTGAATGTAGCACGGTATTTAATATTTATTTTTATTTTACAAATTAAAAGTTTCAACAAGTTAATGAATAATAGTGATGTTATAATTTAATTACAGTCATTTATTCTTTTGTTTTTATTGTTGTGTTTAATATTTTAAAAAGAACTATATTCTCATCCTTAAGTAATTAATTCTAACATTTTAACACTTTGTATACCTACATTTTCACACGTTTAGTAACCTAAAATTAGGTTAGAATTTAATAAAAACAAATGCGGCGTTAGTATAAACAAACAAATGAATATAAATATGAAATTGACTAAAACAAACGAAAAAACAAGTGTAATAACGATAAAAAAACTTATAAACGGAAAAATCGTTTAACAAAATTAATGTTGTAGGATTTATGGTTGTATTGAAAGCATAACCATTAATAATGTAATGGTGCAATATTATTAATCACTTATATTAAGGACAAAATAATATTCTGCCAAATGCGGATCCAAATAAATCAATTTCTCTCACCAACGCAATAATATTGTGTTTTATTGCGATTCTATCAAATGTGGCGCCCTCTATTAAACATTACTACAAATACGTTTCTGTTCTCAAAATTTAGTAACGTTTTATGTAATTAAAACTAAAAACTAAAGAAACGATGTATCATTAACACTAATAAAAATGCATCTTGATAATAATATAGAGCACTAAGCTTTCTCAATTCTTTGTCTTGTTGATTAATTGAATTAAACAATAGAACGATTAAGAAAATTTACACAGTTAATAGAATATTATGTAAATATCTATTCAAGTAACGAATTTAATATTTAATTTTTGATTGTTGGAATGTACTGTGCTCATAATTGGCCCAAAATGAACGATTAACTATTCAAACGCAGTCTTAACAATCCTAACCTCAGAAGTATTTATTCGAACATCTCACACCTTTATTCAACCTCTCAAGCCTCAACATCATCAACAACCTCAAGAAAGATCTTATATTATGCTATCTTCTGACAATTGTCGGTAAATGACGACATTGATTGCCATCCATTCAATTCAAATCGCGGCGGAGACGGTGAATACGCAATTCAATGAATTTGAGCGTGAATAACCTGAGAATATTTCAGTATAAGAGCAAAGGACAAGGAAACGAGTAATGCGTAGAGAGTAACCAAAGAATGGGAACACCTATGTCGCATTTTCATTGAATGCCAACGTCACCAATTCGTTGATTTCGTGGTCATAGCTTTATTACCTTTCAATTTCCGTGGGCAGTAGCAGTGGAAAGGTAATAAAAGTATAAACAGATAAACACTACCAATGGTATGAAGTCGAACTATTAGACCTTTCCGGGAAGCTAATAACCATCTAGAGTTTATTTATATCTTCGTTTTGTTCTTGTTAGAATTTCTTGGTTACACATCAACCTCAAATATGTTTGTGTTTCCAGTACAATACTATAATAGAAACTTTCTAAATGGATACAAAGCAAATGAATTATAATGTTATTTATGATTAATGCTTGTAACAACACAAAGTATAGAAGAAATAAATCAATAGGTGTGATCACAGTGTAGATTTTTGCATAAAAAGTGTTCGGAAAGTCTGCCAACGGGAAAAGTGTATAAAAAATAATTAATTTTGTATTGTATTTATGATTTGTTAAAAGTAAGATGAGAATTTTTGTTACAGTTTATTGTAAAACGACGTAAATTCCTGAAATAATTGAACCGTGAAATAACATAATGCTTTTTTCAGGTCTTTAGCCTCTCAAATCAAGCGTGAAGCTTTGAAAAAATTCACATCCAGAAAATCTATAACCTTACATTCCATTGAAACGCACAACGCGTAGTTTTTATTCATTATATGCAACCAAGTATACTTTTGAGGCGTATAACTTTGGAATCTTCTTTTTTTTCTTAACAAAAATTATAAAATGTATTAGGCGATATGTTATTAACAAAAACTTTAATAATTAAAATTTAAACTAAATGTTTAAGGTGAAAATTAAACAATGCCTTAGAAAAATATTAAAAAACATGTTAAAGCACCATTGTATGACTATAACTACGCCATTTTGAATACTATACTCATTAAATTTAAAATAAGAATACAAGTTAAGCTATTTTATAATATCCCTTTTACAAAAATATAAATTTCCAACTCGATATTATTTTATTTATTATTAA
Organism: Atheta pasadenae; assembly: GCA_030264155.1. Classification (NCBI taxonomy): domain Eukaryota; kingdom Metazoa; phylum Arthropoda; class Insecta; order Coleoptera; family Staphylinidae; genus Atheta; species Atheta pasadenae. The sequence goes on along the minus strand of JARJDS010017095.1, from coordinate 7,435 downwards.
AGTAGCAACTCAAATGTTTGTACTATTGAAGTACAAACAAATCATGTGGACTTTTATCCAATAAAAATCGATAAACACCATCAATTAAATATAATCCCAAATTATTCTAGTAATAAAACTGATTCAATAGATAAAGATTTCATTAACTAATTGTCAATTAAAGTACACTCCAATCTAAACAACCGTTTTTCAACAGATAATCTCAAAAAAATTGCTTTAAAATTTAGTAGATAACAATACTTTAAATAAATATAGGTACATATAAAAATGGTATCTACACGCCAATAAATCAATATGATAAAAAAATGTATGTCAACTACCGAACCACCATACAGTTAATTACTCAACAAACTCAAAAACAAAAATAAAATGCAAATTTATGCAAATGATTTGCGACCATGTTGTAACATATTCAATGTTGTATTGTAATACAACATTGTACAAGGCAGGACTACTTGATTATTAAATTTGTTTCAAACAAAAAACAAAACACAAACAAAACAAGCAAAACTCCCAGATAAAGTCAAGGCAAGCCAAGACAATTGACAACAAAATCGTAACCGAACCACAACTGCACTTATTTACCAACCAAAATTCTAATAAAATGAAGTATATTTATAGTTTTAACACGATGCAGGCATACCGCGCTATCTGAATACATTCAGTGATAACATACAAGTAACACCTTGAATAAATTTACTAAAGTATGCAATGTTTCAGCCATTTTACCTTCAAAAATAAAATAAAATAAACAGTAAATGAATAGCAATAATTATGTTTTAATACACCGGTTATGACCGTGTAGCGCGTACGAGATCATGATGCATGCAATGCAATTTTCTAGTTTTCTTCTTATTCCTGCGGCCAGGCCAAGCAGGGCACTCTTTAACTTCTCACATCATCGCACTTTCAACGCTGATGCACTTGCGTCTTGCAACTAACCAACGTACAACGATAATAACTTTATGTAATAGGTTACGGTAATGTGAATGAATGTACACACTGGCCAGTGGAGAAAATTGAAGCAAAGGTGGCACTTGCGTTCTAAGTATAGGTAAATGAACCCTGAGTTATAGCCCAGTCCTAGTCCCAGTTATTAATGCGTTCGCTTTCGACCTCGGCACACACAACCTTTCAAATGAATTGAAAATTACTTCCTTATAATGCTTACAGTGATCCATAACAAAATTTGCAGTAGGGTTAAATAGTTGTAGGGTTAAAAAATTAAAAATCTATTAAACGAACTTGTAACTTAACCTAATCTATACAATATTTTTTTGTAACAAAAATGTAACAATATAACTTACCACAGTCGCCATGTTTTCCGAAAAATTTAGCACACTTGTGAAGTTGTGCGATGGACTTAAATGGTGGAGTGAAGTCCAGACTGAGGTGACTTGAAGTAACTGCACATCCGTGGCGATTGTGATAACACAATGTCCGCAACAAGCAATCCAAGTTCAAACAATTGCCAAACACGAAACAAAATCGCAACAACCGCACAATCACACCAGTGATTTGGTTGTATGTGCTGTGCACCTTGTCGTATACGAAAAAACAAACGAATCCCGGCACTGTGTTGTTGTTGTCGGCGATGTTCTTGAGACAATAAACGGAGTAGGCGCGCGATAAGTTAAAATCCCATAGATGCGAATCGTATCATGCGGATCAATACTCGCGCGCGCGCGGCCCAACGCGCTCCACGTTCGATGTATCAACGACGAATGCAAGCGAACTGCCGGCGCCGGCGGCGAACGAACCCAGACGATATTAGACGATGTTCACCATACCGATACGGCACACACCAGCTCACACAACACACAACAAATAACATTTTCGCCAATATGGCGTTCAATGACACACATTTCATCCACTAAGGGTTGATTTTGTACGCATTGAGGATGAAAATACGTGCTTTGTGTTATAAGCGCAAAGATGTCACAATAAAACAACTTTACACGTAGATGTAGGCAACTTTGTATGCACGTTTATCATTTGTTTTTTTACCTACTGCACTCAAGCACTATAGGCAACCCAATAAACACCTAAAACAATATTACAGTGAAAATATTAGCAAACAAAAAACAACTATTAAATAATTTGTTTGCTAAACCAAAATATATCCAAAATTAACCTGTAATTTATTATTTAGATGAAAACTAATCACCTAATTGATTAAATTTAACCCCCATTAACAAAATTACATCCCTTGATAACTCTGAATTCATTAGAAGATCGATTCACATTTATCTAATCATTGTACCCAATTTCTTAAAGTGTCACCTTCAATATTATTGTTAATCCGTTGTTAAACGCATTATAAATCGATATGTTCATCCCCATGGCAACGGGTGCGGCTGGATGCTGTGCGCCACTATCCGCCTTCGTTGCTGTGTCTACAGATCACTCTCAACAGTCGGTTTCCAACGGCGGCGAGATGCATTAACCGCCCCCTTTACACAAAACGTTGTCCTGCTCCGGTAAGATGAAGTGTCTTACACTTTTACTAATATTGTGGGGTGTTCAGGCGCAATGGGCACCCCCGAGCACAGCGGTTTACAACATCGGTGGGGTACTCAGCAGCAATGAAAGCGAATTCTATTTTAAGGAAACAATAGCGGTATTAGTTACAAAATCACAATATAAACCAATTTTATTCTAAATTTTCTTCTAGCATTTAAACTACAACACTCAGGTTGTACCCAAAGGGGTGACCTACTATGATACTGCGATATTAATGGACCCTAATCCTATCAGAACAGCGTTAAATGTTTGTAAATATTTAATAGCAAACCGGGTAGGTATTACACAAAGCAATACGTATTAAGGTCATTAATTTGTTTTTTGTTGTGCTTTCGATTTGAAGGTGTATGCGGTGGTTGTGTCACATCCCTTAACTGGAGATTTATCCCCGGCTGCTGTATCGTACACTAGCGGATTTTACCACATTCCTGTTATTGGTATTTCATCCAGAGACTCCGCGTTTTCTGATAAGGTGAGACCATAACCTCAAAAACAAACAAAAATAATTAAAACAACACATTTTAGAATATACACGTATCATTCTTACGTACTGTCCCACCATATTCGCATCAAGCTGATGTTTGGGTTGAAATGTTAAAACGTTTTAACTACAAAAAAGTTATTTTTATCCATTCGTCTGATACGGATGGCCGCGCTATTTTGGGAAGGTTTCAAACCACGTCGCAAAGTATGGAAGATGATAACGAATTAAAAGTTCAAGTAAGTACACAACACCACACAGCACAAAACAAAACACTATCGTATTGTGTAGTGTATATCAAGTTGCCTATGTGAACACACGAATGACGTGTACGACGTATACGTAAAATGAACATAACCTCAATGTAATCATTGTTTTATTTGTAAGGTGGAGTCTATAATCGAATTCGAACCCGGTATCGAGACTTTTACGGCACAATTGAATGAAATCCGAAGCGCCCAAGCACGAGTTTACTTAGTATACGCAAGGTATAATCAAATTTCTTTTTGTTCTGTTTGCTTTGTCGAGAATGAAAACTGAACAAAAGCAAAACAATAGTCCTTTTGTGAAATATGTGTGTAATGAAATATTTGTAGTAAAACCGACGCTCGAGTGATTTTCCGTGATGCAGCTTGGTTGAATATGACCGACGCCGGATACGCCTGGATCGTCACCGAACAAGCTCTAGAAGCCGACAATGTGCCCGAAGGAATTTTAGGTTTAAAGTTAGTGAACGCGACCAATGAGAAAGCTCATATTCGCGACAGCATGTAAGTTTTCACTTAGTTTGTCGGTTGATTCAAAAGTTTCAAGGTTAAACTCGTAAAACAATTCAATATAATTAATTTCGTTTCATTCAAAGTTATGTACTGGCATCTGCACTGCGTGATATGAACCAAACAAAAGAGATCACAGAAGCTCCTAAAGACTGCGACAATTCGGGAACTATATGGGAAACTGGAAGAGATTTATTTAATTTTATCAAGAAACAAACTTTAATTAATGGAGAAACTGGTAAAGTCGCGTTTGATGATCAGGGTGACCGAGTTAATGCTGAATACAACGTGGTTAACATTCAAAGAAGAAAAAAACAGATTAATGTTGGGAAATACTTCTTTGATAAGGTTAATAATTAATTAATTAAACATTTTGAATTTGTAACCTCACAAATTTATTTATTTTTTTAGAATAAAGAGACTGCAAACCAAATGAATTTAAGTGTCGATGAAAAAAGCATTTTATGGCCTGGACGTTTATATATCAAACCGGAAGGTTTCATGATACCAACACACCTTAAAGTACTTACCATTGAAGAGAAGCCATTTGTCTACACGCGGAAAATCAACGACCAAGAAGAGTGTTTACCTGATGAGGAAATACCGTGCCCGCATTTTAACTCAACACAAGATGGTAGTTATTCTAGAATTATCTTTAAGTTGAAAGCTTCAAAACAAACAAAAACAAAAGAAAATTGTAACATTTGTTTAGTTGTTCGTTTTGACAGCAAAGCCAACAAATCACGAGATACTATTTTAGAATATTAGTAGTAGTTATCTTCATTTTTAATTTTCTTATATTTTAAATTAACAGAAACAGGAAGATATTGTTGTAAAGGATTCTGTATGGATTTACTCAAAGAATTATCAAAAAAAATAAACTTTACCTACACGTTGGCTTTGTCCCCCGACGGTCAGTTCGGAAATTACTTATTCAAGAACAACTCCACCAAAAAGGAATGGACTGGTTTGATTGGTGAATTAGTCGGAGAACGTGCTGACATGATCGTTGCACCTTTAACTATTAATCCTGAACGTGCAGAGTTTATTGAATTCAGTAAGCCGTTCAAGTATCAAGGAATAACAATTTTGGAAAAGAAACCATCAAGATCTTCGACTTTAGTGTCTTTCTTACAACCGTTTAGTAACACTTTATGGATTTTAGTAATGGTTTCAGTGCACGTTGTAGCATTAGTCTTGTATTTGTTGGATAGATTTTCACCCTTTGGGAGGTTTAAGATTGCAAATACTGATGGCACGGAAGAGGATGCTTTGAATCTATCAAGCGCTATTTGGTTTGCTTGGGGTGTACTGCTAAACAGTGGAATTGGTGAAGGGACACCCAGGAGTTTCTCTGCAAGGGTTCTAGGTATGGTTTGGGCTGGTTTCGCTATGATTATTGTTGCTTCATACACTGCCAACTTGGCTGCTTTTCTTGTGTTGGAAAGACCGAAAACTAAACTTACTGGAATTAATGACGCCAGGGTATGGTATAACCTAACATGTTGTCATTATTTAACCAAACTTATTTTTGCGGGGTTTTGTATTCTTTAGTTACGTAACACAATGGAAAACTTGACATGTGCAACAGTTCGAGGTTCAGCTGTTGATATGTATTTCAGAAGACAAGTGGAGTTGTCAAACATGTATCGGACAATGGAGTCGAATAATTATTTAACAGCTGAAGACGCGATCCAAGATGTTAAAAATGGGTAACATAACCTAATTATTAATTAAGGTAATTACTAGTTCAAAATTGTAATTTTTTTTATTTTGAAGGAAATTGATGGCGTTTATCTGGGATAGTTCGCGATTAGAGTTTGAGGCAGCGCAAGATTGTGAATTGGTAACAGCTGGAGAATTGTTTGGTAGATCAGGTTATGGAATTGGTTTACAAAAAGGATCACCATGGTCTGACGATGTTACGCTTGCTATTTTGGATTTTCATGAAAGTACATAACAAAACTTTTGTGTGTTTTTTGTGGTTAAACTAATTGATAAATTTAAAATGTTTAAGGTGGTTTTATGGAAAGTTTGGAAAACAAATGGATACTTCAAGGTATGATACAACAATGTGAACAGTTTGAAAAAACACCGAATACATTGGGGTTGAAAAACATGGCGGGTGTATTCATATTGGTCGCAGCAGGTATTGTGGGCGGTATTGCTTTGATTGTTATTGAAATGGCGTACAAAAAACACCAAATTAAGAAACAGAAACGAATGGAACTTGCGCGACACGCTGCTGATAAATGGCGCGGTTGCGTTGAGGTAATTGTGAATTATGAGTAAAAACAAAATGGCGGTTATACCATGATTTTTTACTTTTTGTTTGACTTATATATTTATTGATGTTATGTTTTTTGTTTGTATGCAGAAACGAAAAAATATGCGCCAGTCATTGACGACGCAGCGACGCATTAAATCGAACGGTGTCAACGATCCGACAACAATCAGCTTGGTTGTGGATAAATACCAACAGCAGCGGCAGGGTGTAGGGCCGGAGCGTGCATGGCCGGGCGATTCCGACATCCGGCAGCGTCGTAGTGACGAATCGGGCGGTGGTGGTGTTCAACCCGTCCCTCGTTATTTACCCGCCTACACGCCGGACGTTTCACACTTAATCGTTTAATCGCGTAACTTCAGTACTTGTACCCTAAAAAGTTTTAAGTAAACGCGTATCATTCTAGATTGTATCAATGTCATAAATGTTTTACTTGAAGAGTGGGGTACAACAAAAGCAAAAGAAAAAATCGATTAACCGGACATGCCGGATATCGAACTAAAACGTAAAAGGAAATTGTTAGCGATATTACCATCAATGGTATTTGGAGTAAGCAAGAGTAAGCTCAAGAAGTTTTAGTTTGTGATGGAACCACGAGATGGAGTTGAGTGTTAGGTATTTAATGATTAAGTATAAAAATTAAAAATAGACTCTATAACGGGTTAAATTAAATAATTGTAAAGTGAATCGATGGATTTGTAGTTATTACAAATATATTCATTGAAATAACGTAATTAAAAAGAAGAAAATAATTAAATTGTGTACTTAAACCGACTTAAACAATGAAATTGGCCATTTTGAGGTTATGGGAGGCAAATTACTAATATTTATAGATGATATATGTATCATGTATGCAGTATTAAATTGTAAACACTGTTTTTGTCATAAAATATATTATACTTGTTTGGAATTTGTTTAATTTTAATTAAATCTCTGAAACGCGACACAAAATAGTTAAGAAATGAATTTTCGATTTAGATCAAAATGTGGATTTTATTTCAAGTCGCTGCAAAAATTGGTAAATGTTGCGCTGCGCGCTTAGGGTAGCGCCAGAATACAGTTGGCAGCAATGCCTTTGGAGCAGTTGGCTGCGGCACCCCCAAGCTAGCTAAGCAAAGGGTGGTATATAAGGGCGAATGTGACGCCATTTCTCTCTCTTTTAATGTACTTGTGCACGGAGTATAGATATAAGGAGTCCGAACGCAATGTTAAAAGAATGGCATGAATTTGTGGCAAATGATTTATGCCAACAGGGCGCGCTGTTTATTAACGAAATCTCGTGTTTGAATCGGTTCCAATCGGTACTGATCGGTACTATAGCTTGTAGTGGCAAATTTTAATAACCGCGCGCCTGCGCGTATTTACGTGCAA